>JAQFZG010003758.1:0-12989 GCA_034695465.1 Entomobrya nicoleti | reverse complement strand
CTTTTTCCGATAGAGTATTTGGAAATTAATTTCCGTATTAGTAGCTTTGGGCTAACGGAGTCGAAAGCTTTTTTCATGTCTATATAAACTGCGATAACTTTACCATTTCTCTTATCTGTGCCACTAAAAATATAATCGGAGAAAATGGTTAAAGCTGTGTGTGTAGAGCGTTTTTTCGGAACCCATGTTGTTCCTCACATAAACGCTCTTCTATTGAGTCGAATAACTTATTGTAAAGCACTCTGTCTTACCATTCGGAAAACATGATTTAAATATAAATAAAGTAACTTTTTTAAAGTTTTATAGAATGGAAATGTTTCAGTTTGCATTACTTATGTTAAATATGCCTTGTTGTACATTAACTATTTTATTAAAGTAAAACCAAATCCTATGAACTACTTTATAACTAAATAAAACACCGGACAATATAATAATTTCGCTTAGACAAAAATGGAGGAATATAGTTGAGTATATTTTCACTATTTACTAACAAAAACCATAAATTCATCATGCCACGTAGCTAACATATTTTGTTCCCGTATTTTAAGCATACAAAATAGTTTTCTAACCCTTGCATAAATTCCATCTTGATTTAAATATGCAGAGATGTTAATAAGTACGAATATGGTAAAAAAATTAAAATGTGTTTCCTTTGAATCCTGGTGTTCCGTAAAATTCAGATTTATTCAATTATTAAAAGTGCACTCGGAATTTATCTCTAAAATGAAGATCCCAAAAATCCCCCGAAAAATGGATATCCAGAGAAGAATCTCCAATTTGAAAAATGTTAATGCTGCGTTTTGACCTAACCAACAGTTTAATTGAAGACAAGGACAGTTTTTTAATATAAATTAACTTAACATGAATCTGCTCATTTTCCTACCAAATTCATATTTGTAAATGCTACATGTAGCCCCTTTTATTTTTATACAGCAATTCAATAAAATGTATGATGTTTGATGCATAATGTATAGATGCTGTAGTAGGAAAAATTGTGAGTTATTTGTTTCACTCATTAGCATTTAAAATCTTTTTATGATTCTCTATTATTAAATATTACCATATTTTAGCATGAAACAATTAAAGTGGAGGATCAGCAGCGTATTTACGCTACCGTAAATAAATCGATTATCACATAAAGGTAGCGCAAATACGCTACCAGAAAAGTTCAAAAACGTGTCTTTCCAATTTTTGGTAGGTAAATTTAGTGCAAATTAGTTAATTTTTCCCAAGACGATAGAACAAAAAATACTGGTTATTATGATGTAAACCTTTTAAGAATCAAACAAAAACTCTGTATAAAATTTAATTTAGAAATTTTCAAACTTGTTAATTACATAGACAAGTTTGCCCACGGTAGAACTTTTTTCACGAAAATTAGCAAAAAGGAATGCACTTTAACTAACTGGTCTCAAAACCTCTCCATTTTGAAAACCAAAATAGATTAAATTCAAAAAACCACGTTTATAGCGTTAATTTGTAGATTTTTCAATTTTATTTGCTCTGGTTTTCAAAATGGGGAGTTTTTGAGACCAGATAGTTAAAGTTCATTTCATTTTGCTAATTTACGTGAAAAAATAAAAAAATTCTACCTTGGGCAAACTTGTCTACATAATTAACAATTTTGAAAATTTCTAAATTAAGTTTTGTACAGAGTTTTTGTCTGATTCTTAAAAAGTTTACATCATAATAACTAGCATTTGTTGCTCTATCATCTTGGAAATAATTACCTAATTTGCACTAAATTTACCTACCAAGGTCACGTTCTAGAACTTTTCTGGTAGCGTATTTGCGCCACCCTTTCGTGATAATCGATTTATTCACGGTAGCACAAATGCGCTACCATGGTAGCGTAAATATAATACCAGGAATAATATTTTTATTTTATTTTTAAGGTAGCGTATTTATACTACCAAAAGGATACCTTATTTACGCCACCGTGGTAGCGTATTTGTGCTACCGTAAATAAATCGATTATCACGAAAGGGTGGCGTAAATACGCTGCTGATCCTCCACTGAATTAGTCTATAAACAAAATTTTAACAAATGCAATTCGACACATTCCCTTATATGCACATTGAAAATAAATTCAGACCACGGAAGAAAAAATTATTTGTTTTAAATTAATATTGAATGTACTGTATCATTATTCATGTTTACATAAAAGATATGTATCCAGCAACATATATGCTAAAATACTGATAAGGCAAACAAGCTGTTTTTGTAAAGGGAATAGAATAATATATCACATGATATACGTGAAATTATTGCACCGGCATATTTTACCTGCTCGAAATTTTCAATACCAGCTTTGAACAGTGTATGGTCATAACAAAATGATAAAGGTTCAACCAAACAAGTCTGATTTGAGGTTAAAACACTTTCAAACGACTTTCCTCATTGTTTATTCTAAAAATTGAATTTTAGTAAACAAAGTGACAAAAAAAATTAAATTATATTGTGTTCACAATACAAGTAATATGCTCAAATAAATATTTTGATTGGTAAATTTCAGATTGCGGAACCAAAAACCAGAAAGAATCCCACAAATGAATCATTCGTTGGACGAGTATGGTATCCTTTGCTAATTGAATATTGGATTTGATTAAAGAATTATCACGAAGGCAAAGTAATGTAAGTACAGAGAACAAATGAAGCATTTTTTAAATCTTATAATTAGTAGATCTAAGGAAAAAGCGCTATGTGTAGATTTTATCAGTTACATTGATGCTAAGAGAGAGTAAGGGATTAAATGTGTATTGAACATTTGAAATGAATTAATATCGTTTAATTATTCAGTAGGTCATTTAAATATTATCTTTGTACTATAAAGTAATTCTTCAAGGTATGTTTACATCCAATTAATAGCTTGGAATATTTGCTCAAAAACTTTTGTGGTATAAAACAAATTCGGTTTAGATGCCAATATAAGGTAAAACTAACGTTTCTTAGGAGTACTACGCTATTGTTTACACTGATAATATCAAGCATCTTTATCAAGTAAATAGCAATTTTCTTAAGTTATCCTCTATTTGATTCCAGATATTAACATAGCGGGATTAGGAATAAATAAAGTTTCTTCCAGAGGGAAACAGGATGGATTGCCAAACTACTATATTACTTTGACTCAAAAGTGGTCTTTTTAAAATTAAGTAAGTTATTGTGAAAAATTCAAAAAAATCTTTCTTGTAAGGCGGATATCCAAAATGACAAAAAGACATTGTATACTTTATAGTTACATCAGCATCAATTCTAATCAATTTTTTTCTATATTTCTGCGGGAGTTTTCAGGTTCGTTTAACGAAACGTGCTATAATTGGAAGCTCATATAGGATTCTACATGTGGACCTAGCCAAGTTAACCCATGAGGGATTTCGAAGCCGATTTAAATTCAAAAAAGGTAAATTTTCGTTCATTGCCATTTTTTAAAATAAATTTAGTTATGAAATGTGGTTGCAATAAATGTGCGAAATTTATAGTAATTTGCAGCAAATTCCGTTTATGTTTCTTAATCTTCATCGACATGGTTACTAAACATTATCAGGAAACAATAACCAACCTATCAGGTAATAGTTTTTATAAGATAAATTTTAGTAATAATTTGCTAGCGAGGAAGTGGTCAACTAAAAAATCAGCTAGAGCTGTAAAATATAGATTGTAGTATGCTGATCAGTGATCACGAATATAAATGTCAAAATACCCAATGGGGTCTTCTGAATTTATGGGTAGCCAGTTAAATAATGACCTGGGGGTTATTGATTTTCCGTTCGTATTCTTTACATTGACTCGTTCATTACCAATTTAAATATCCCAGTTGGAACTCATTAGTAGAATCCATAAGTAGGGTTTTTGACATGCTATTAAAAATTAATTAGAGAATCTGCCCTTGAAAATGTGAATAATTTGCTAAATATATCCCTGGTTTATTAAATAATTTAGTTTTAATAATTAAATGAGATTGTGCCCATTTTATCAAATATAATGGGCCATAACCACCAAAAATTAACTATGTATATCTGGGAAATTATATTAACAAAGTGTAATTCAGTGTTATATGTATATTACATTTTTAATTTTCGTTTGTTAGAATAACATTTAAATACCACCATTCAGTAAATTGATATGGAGAATTTAAGCAAGATATTTACTCTATTAGAACAGGAGTAATAATGAATGAACCTAAACATAACCAATAAACTAGAATATCTTGATGGACTCGCTTATGCTACCTACGTACGACACAATGTAAGATTTTGTAGGCTAGAAACATATAAATAGCTGCATTATTAGCTGAAGGCTACAAATGGAACAAATAGATATGTTTTTAAAACGATAGTTTAAACTTTTCCCTAATTTTATATTTTTCCAACTTGAGTCAAATGATATGTATGATGATAACACGGACTCAGTAGAATTGTTTTTTATGCATAAAAATCGTCAAAAACTGTAATGGAAAGTAACTCAAGAAACAATGTAATGTAAAACAGACCACGTGGTGGTTCATGTAAAATATGTGTAAGTTTATTAAAGTTACAAGTCTCGTGTTTTAAGTATGTGTACGGGATTTAATTTATGACCGCAAGGCTGATTGCTTGACACATTGTTAAAAATGACAAACGATTGAAGTTCCTTTAAGCAAATCTTGTTTTTAAATTCTACGATATATAGTTAGGTTTTATTATATTTGCATATGACAGCAGCCTACTTACACATGGGAAAGAATATTTTGTCCCTTTAAGAGCACATTTCGTTGATAAATACATATATATACATATATAATTACCCATATACTATAACGAAAAAGTGAAAACTTTCAATGTTAATTTGACCTGTACACTTTTTGCACCAATAGGTATCAATGTATGCAAAAAATATTACAATTTGCTTCATGAAAAACCAACATCAAATGAGCTTGCGAAAATATTCCCCAGAAAAATCGAAATCTTAAACTATTCAGTGACTAAGGCGTGATTAAAAGTCATACTTCAAATAGTGTATCTAATAAGTAGTTCATTTGTTTCAGATTGGAAAAATCGTTGACTGCCCAGACGAAATCATTACGTCTTATTTGAAAGTGATGCAATGAAATGTTGACGGGATGCATTATAATTGATGCACGGAAATTGCATAAGCTGCTAAACTTAAGTTTACAAATCTACCAGATCAGGAAATACACTTAAAAGTAGGTAAAAGAGAAAACGTAGTCATGATTAAATTATCTATAGTATGACTATATAAAGCAAATAGTAAGATTCTTTAACATAATGTTTTCCTTTTTTCCTAGGCGTCAACTGGGAACGTACCATACTGAGAGTCAGCACTGAATCATAAAACAATACAATGCTAAGAGATTACCCGTTGTACTGCTATAATATTTTACAATCCCTATTATATTTAAAAATTGAATCCAACACGCATAACCTTTAGCCAAATTATTTTAGTCATTATTCTAATAGGATTTGTTGGCTGTTTTTCAATAAACTTGCCATATTTACTAAATAGAACTACTGTTTCATAAATAAAACTTTTAGTCGACAGAATTTTTATAACAGCTAAAAAATTGTTACAAAACCAGCCAAAGAACAAACATACACAATTTTATGTCTTCACCAATCAGTTATAATATTTAAAACCAAGGAAATTACATGAGAACATTTTTTGTATGCTCCAAGTTTTAAATTGAATTTTGTTAGTCAGGTCAGAGAAAGTAAGCTTTTTATTCTGGACTAAAGCGTGGACGTAATCATTGTGGTTCTGCAAAGATTTGTAGTAATAATTCCAAAAATTTTTATCCGAGCACAACAATACATAATCTGTTTTTGTTTTATGTAACGAGTAAAGGTGCATGAGAACATTAACATTGAATTGATTTTTAACGAAAACGGAACGAAGCTTGTCATAGTAGTTAAAAGATTTGGCCTAGTAACGTAAAATACTTTGATATATTTTAATTTGTAAACCAAGAAAATCTCAAGAAAAACCAGTGCACGTATTAATTAATTAATTAATGGCCCAATATTATTAAGTAGATGTCAACTAACAATACGATTTCGAGAAGATGGGAAATACTTAGTATCATGAGAAACTGGAGAATGTTTTTTAAATGGTGTCCAGGTACATTTTTAATATTTTGTGATGGTTAATTAGACAAATTATATGTTGATCGCTTAGCCCAACCAATTTTAATTAGCTAATTGTTCAAATGCACAAAACCTAAAAAACAAACATACAAAAACGCTAATATTCATTCAGTGAAATATAAATAAACCTCTAAAGTTGCAAGTATATTTGTCATGTTTTATTTATTTATGTTGTAAAAGCGTTCTTTTTGTAAATTCCCAAAAAATCGCAAACCTAGTTCAGATTTTTACTTATTTAAAGTGAATTATAAATCTAGTTTAAACCATATATAAGTAAGCGTTTCTTATTTTTTTAGCCTGGAAACAGTTTTATTCTTTCAGTAAACTTTCAATAGTCTTTCATGATTTTAAACTGTACTAAAATTGCTATACCAAAATTAGTTACCAATGTTTTGTGTTGCATTTTTAGTCATCCAGGGACAGCGGAGACTCGTTTCATGAGCCAAAGGATACAATATTCGGGTTTCTAACCCCACTTATTCAACTAACTCAAACGCAAATGTCCCGACAAAAAACATTCAGTGGTGGATATGGATGACACAGATTTTCTCGTTTACTCAAGAATAGTTTCTGAGACTCAACTTGACCTTAGTCTAACAGCCGTACTAGTTGCGATATTCTGAATATAATAGTTACTAAGGACTAGGACAAAAGGAAAATTATGTTACCAAATTTACTTTTAAATGTATTCTGCTGATCTCGTAGGTATAAATATTAACCAATCAATTTTCCAAATCATGCTTTGTCAAATTAGTAAAGTAATAATTAGGCTTCATTTTTATAAAATTCCTTGTAGTTGACATTTAAAAATTCACTCTCATTTATTTGAGGTATTGCCTTTTTGAAGAGCGGACAAAACAGAAAATTGGTCAAGGTATACCATTGTAAAAATTGAATAAATAAGTATTTCAATTTTATTTTTCAAAACGAGTTTAAAATACTTATATTATTTTCAGCATTATAGGAGGAAGAATTTCAGAAGGATTGAAAAACAACAATTATCTTCCTCGCCTAGCATTGGATTCATATATTTTATTGTGAGCAGCCATCTTCTGTATTTACGGATATAGGTAAATACTACCAGATAAACACTACTCTAAATAATGTATGCAATTTTACCAAAAACCGTAAAAAAGCTATAATATTTTAAATATTTTCCGAATATTATATTATTCCAACTATATGGTGGAATGTTATGGCAGTATTACGGAGCCAGTAAAATCATTGCATTTTTTCATGCATAAAGTACGAGTATAATATTATGTCATGTAGTATGGCTTATGTCATGGAAAGTAAGTCAATAAACTATTTAAAGGAAAATAGGGCATTTGTGAAAAGAGGTAACTAATAATTCACAAGTACAATTACTTAATGTTTTACAAAAATATTTCACACATCGTATTGTTCTGTTCAATTACAAACAGGTTGATGGTGTCAGATTGTAATGTATTTTTTAAATGCCGAATATTTCCCATATTATACAAAAAACGCCTGAGGTTTTACTTTTTTAATTTAAAGATGGTTCGTTTTGAAGATTTATGTGGGCATGGTTGGTTAGAAAGTTTTCTACAAGAAATCTTTCAATGTATGCCAATCTTAAAATGTAACGAAACAAGGCGAAAAAATTACTTGTTGTTTTAATTGATACGCTGTAAAATTAGTTTAAAAAAATAAATTCAAAATTAGGAATTAATTTTTGTGAATCAAAAAGGTAGGTGAAAAAGAGACTGTTTAGCCTTTTGGAGTTGCTACACGGATAGGGTTTTGCACTAAATTAGCTTTGGATTGTCATCAGAAACACATAAATTGCAACTTTTAAAATTAAATAATGTTAAAAATATTAAATCTTTGCAATATTCGAATGTTAATTAAAATTACAATACAAAATTGATATTTAATTACATTGTAAACAAGGCTGATATTTTGTTTATTGTAATTAAAAATGAATTACAAAGATATCATAGCTGTATTATGACTAATGGGTTTATTGACATAGACTGTTTGTGTAAAATAAAAATAATGTATAATACTAACCAAAATATGATGATAAGAACAGTTTTCTGGTCACTCGCGGTACATAAACAACATGTAAATTGGTCATAAGTACAAATCTTTGGTTAGTACACACGAAATTAAATTTATGGGAATTATTTTTGTTTCACATCGCAATGCTGCCAATTAAAAACGATTGAATTTCGTTCGAGTAAGTATCGTTTCTAGACTGGATTTATGTTGATTATTTTGATGTTGTGTTACATTATAAATCGTATACGATGCGCAGCCTACTTTCTATTGGCAACCACTGATTTGTTTTTTTATAAATTTGAGATTACGTATCATTGATACAACTTCGGACTACTATAGGAACTTCTTATATTTGTTAAACAAAACCATATTCGAATTCACCTGTGTAAGAGAAGCTACAACTTAATGACCTTTACAATTTTTACACGAATAAGCTAAAATTCACGACAATACTAATAAAAATCGCTCCGCAATTTTTTATGTGAATCGAGGTTCTATTGAAATTTTATGTCTAACAGAATGATTGAGAACTTTACTTAAACTTGTATCCACACACATATAACACGTTATATTTTAAATAGTTGCTTTACATTTGGTTTCAGAATCAGGAAAACAGACAAGCTACATTAACGGAAATATTACTACCTATCTGGAAGTGAAGAAATATACCAGCGATAAAAGAACTATATCAAATACTAAACTGCGGATGCTAAAATAGAATGTTACTAAATGTCTCGTTAATAAACTAGCCAACAAGTCAGTTACAATAATAACAATATACAAAAGTATCATTTTACCAATTAGTTATCAAATAGAAAGTTACATAAAAATACTAGAACTTACACAGTTTTTGTAAACGATTTTTGTTGGTGGCAAATTAAGGTAAAGGAGTGTACGTCTTCTCATTTTGTAATAAAGTTCAATTTTTAACTATTCGTCTTCCCGAATTAGCAGTTAGTCCCTTGATACTTAAAAGGAAAAATTAATTTATAAGATGCATAGACTGGAATTTATTTTGGAAAATCATAATTTATCAACAGATGCTGTAATAAATGTATCATAAGAGAAAAAATCGAATATTTTAAATTTTCATGAATACATCATTATAACAACGCAATCAGGCTGTACCACCGAGTACAAAATTATGCATGCAAATATCTGAATGCAGTTCTATTTGTACAAGGATAAATCGCAAAAACTCTTTGAACTTGATTTTCATCCAAACTCAAGTTTATCATTGGGGAAATGCAATATAACGATAACAATTCATTGACCTGGATACGTTATCAGAGAATTGGTTGTGTCAAACACCTAAATAGAATTTATGCTACTAGGTCGCCCACCTTCAAATTGTTAACCATATCTACAGCAAGGCAATAAAGGAATACAATGCTGAATGAATAAATATATGGTAAATAGTATGGTAAGATAATGCTGCTGATCAACAAACTAAGTTCTTTCTTTACATGTGTAAATAAAAACATTGATAAAAGTTGACATGATTCTATGACCAAATGACGAAGATTAACTTCTCCATAAAGTAAGCTGTTTACTTTATCTCTATAAAAATACAGTTATATATTTATTTCTGGAAAACAAAAGTATTTTCAGAAAATATTCTAGTAAATAATTTGAGTAGTTTAATTTTAATTTATAAAATACTACTACGTAATTTTAGCATTTTGCATTTTGTAAATCAATATTTGTATAAATTCCTTCAGTTAAAGATTTTTAACTATTCAGCAATGCATGTAATCTGCATAATAAAAAAGGATTTCTTCAATGGTTACGTTATTTGTTGGAGAAATTGTTAGAACTACAACCCGATAAGACTTTTTGGATCGGGCATCACCCAAACAAAGCCCAATTCCTCATTTCCAGCTTGAATTTTTTAAATTTATTAATTTAATTATTTTTACCAAGTTTTAGAATATGCTCAAATCTCATTTTTTTGACGTAATCAGATTACTCACCTTCAGACTGGTTGATGACTAAACATTTATGCTGGTCTAATTAAAAACTAGTGCAAACAAAATTTAATGTAATATTTATCTCTAATGTATTTGTGTAAAAGAATTCATTATTCTATATTTTGAATTCTCGACCAGATAATGGGTTTTTACGAGCGTGGTGATAAGCCAGAGTCAAAAGTAATTTATTTCAGCAAAAGTTATGCAATATAACGTATTAACTTATGATTATCAGTTGACATCAACGTTAGTCAATACGTGATATATTGCATCAAAAACACAATTGAACTGCAGCACCAATCAAATGCAGATATGTTAAATATTCATAAACATGTGAGGTACTGATAATATAGTTCAAGCTTGAAATTTGCAGTTTTATCAACATGATGCTTAACTGAAGTATTTAAACAAGCGACAGGCCCAAACCAGCCAATTCAAATGTATTTTTTTTGTTTTTTCATGTCATTTTCAGTAAACAGTTTTATTCAAATAACTAGCTTAAAATTATTCCTTACATATATTTTAACGACATCTTTTGTAACGTTTATGACAATTATTGACCCTTAACCTTTTTAGATACATTTTAATACTTATGAATAGCAATAAACATGAAACATTCAAGTTTTATACTAGAAATCATCACGAAATTAAAGTTAATGAAAGTATTTAGATGCCGTATTTAGCTTAAAATCTCGCTTTTACTTTCTAGGCGAAATACTTATATTTGTAACCAGACCAGCAAAATTAGAAGAACCAACAAGATTTGAAGAAGGATCTTTATAAGCACATATGCGTAAAGACAAATTATCATTTGTGGTGTAATTTTCTTTAAGGAGCTCAGAAGAAAATTGGTATGGCAGCACACAAGCTAAAGTTTTTAGCTTTAGGTAATCCACTGGAGTAACACTCCACTTCAAAGGTGGAATCTACAAATAGAACATTTAATATTTAAAACCTTTATAAATAGTGTACAAAGTATTATCATTGTATATTACCTCAGCTGACTTTCCCACAATGCCAAACTGAATCTTCCATTGATTGGACTGATCTCCTAAGCCAATGCAGTTAAAGGAGATTGTGTTTAGTTGCGACTTGACCAGCAAAATAATTTTTGCTTCAGCCAAACCAAAAATGATGGGTTCCCAGGGAGTAGTTTGACCAAGCATGAACTTGGCTATCCCATTTAATGTGACATGAATCTCCTCTTCATAAGTGTACAAACAATTATGTTGATCAACTAAGTGGCTAACTGCTTCATCTAGCCTTCGAGAATTGGTGACATAATCACAATCATATTCCATTAGATAGCAAAGTAGAACGTTTTCCCCTCTATGCGAGAAAAAGAAGAAAGCCCCCATCAAAACATATTTCATTTATGTATTTCCATAGAAAATCTTGTCTCACCCAAATTTACATCCTGCTTTATGGCTTTCAATTTCTTTTCTTGAAACCTTTTCAGTGCAACCTTGAACTTGAAAGGAACAATCAAACTTCATGACATCAAGTAATGCTTCCATGGCTCTATTTCTTATTTTCTTGTTTCCAAGGGATGTCCTACATTGAGGGCACATATTGGTAATGCGTTTAGCACAGTCGTCGCAAAAAGTATGCCCATTTTCACATTGATAAATTTCTTTCAATGGAATTTCAAAACAAATTGGGCAGTTTAGTTGATCTGTGATCCCGGTTTCTACTTTGGAACCCTTTTTTCCAGCTCTTAGCTTGTCCAATTTGTCTTGATAAATTTTTTGGAAGTTTTTAATGGTATTTGTTTCAGCTAATAGTCCGGTTGCTCTCTGGGAAGACACTATTTTTAATTCGAATTTTGCTCGAACATCGTCCCATTCCTTGGTCATACCGTCCATTAATTTTTGTCGGAATTTTTGCTGAAATGCTTTGTCACCCGGCATTTTTTGGTGGTCGAATTCCAGTAAAACTATCTCCATTTTTTTCTTGCTTTGATCTTGAAGCTTTCTTGCATCATAACAAGTTTCGTCTTCGATAATTTTTTTCATGGTGCCCTTGTATGACTCTATCTTTTTATCGACAATGCAGGAAATGGTTATTTCCACTCTTTTTCGATTTACATGGTTTTTCAATATGACAGAATTTATTAACCTGTCGAGATCCTTTTTCAGGATGTCAGTTTTCCTTTTTATTTGTTCTGGGCTTTCATCTGACAATGATGATTGATATTTATCCAAAGCTACAGTTTGTGCAAAATTACCCAATGAATAAATATTGCACCCCTCATAAAAGTCGTCCTTACTTCGGAATGGGAATTTGGATGCAAAAAATCATCAAATCCTTCCTTTGCCGCTTTTTCCGCAAACTGCAGGATTTTGGTTCTCTTGGCTTCGTTTTCGGCTTCATAAACTTTGGCTTCCTTTGCAATATATTGCTCTAGTGTGTGCTGAAATGTGTCAATATTGCGACCGTATTTTTTTGCAGTTTTGAAGAATTCTAAGGAGTCCTTTTTAGCGCTTTCTTGAGCTTTTGCAAGTGATTCTGGATTTAAGTACTTTTTACCCCTTCCGTGCAAATCCATTTTATTGTGATACATTTTTTGGGCGTTCTCAACAGTGTTTGTATTTGCAACTAATGTAATAACTTCCCACAAGGACATTGTACTTGGTATAATGCTGCTATTAAAAGTTTTAACATACATGTCGATATACTTTCGTAAGTCCTTTGCTGTCACTTCAGTACCCGCAATCTTCTTGATGACAATTTCGTCAGTACTGAGCTCCGTTATGAATTGCTCCATCTTTTTTGCAAACATTTTGTTAAGAGCTCCAATATTCCCATCATAATCTCTTGCCAAAGCTTTATCGCCAATAGGTGGCATAAGGAA
>JAQFZG010003757.1:0-12989 GCA_034695465.1 Entomobrya nicoleti | reverse complement strand
GGTTTTACTTTGTTCATGGATGTTCAAAGCAAATTATTACGGGGCCAAAAATAGGGGCTCTTTCGACTCTGCTTCTTTATCGCCAAGTAAAATTGTTATGTGGCATGTACAATTCAATTCACAACTATTTTTTACTACCTGGGGAAATTGTATCCGGCATTTGTTGCTTTAGCATACCAGGTTTTATTGTTATTACACGCTTTCGTGCATTGGATTTTACTGCAAAGCTGATTTTTTGTAACGCAACAAATATAGCTATTTGTTTAATTTTAGGATGCTTTCATTTTGCTGCACAAATTAATCACATGTGTCAATCGGTAATTGTTTGCTTTAAAAGTAAGGTGAGTGGAATAAGTTTAAATGCTGGGGTAGGTTTTGATGTGAAATTTTTAAGTCGGTGTATACAAAGACAGTATTCTTTAAGGATACAATTTACACAGAACTTTTTTGATAGGTTAACTCCATTAATGATATTGGGATTTTCTGTTGAGGTTTTAATTCAATTGATTCTTTTAGATAAATAAAAAACGATTACAAATAAGTATATATATAATCTGTCAAATATACACTCATAAATATGTACTCTAAATAAAATATATTATCAAGAGTACTATAGGAACGGGTAAATAGGTAAATAAAAAAGTAACATCTGATATGACGGGATCTCTGTTAAGGGCTAATCATCTTGACGGTAAACGTCGTTGGCCCCATTTGTCCCGACATCATCGAATGAGCTTACTGGTCTTGTGTAAAGTTAAAAATACGCTATATCGCTAGCTTACTTGTAGGTGTCTGGGAGAGCTTGGCTAATCTGACGATTACTGACCTTGAACTAACCAAATGCATTTTATCTTTTTGTGCGGAATACATATGTGCATAATTCTTCGAACTAGTTTATTGATGTACATGCTATAATGTATTTTATATTTAAGCTTCGAATATTGAGTAAAATTAGTCATTGGTTTTTTGCCAGTTCAATATGGCAATTGAAGAATACAAGAATAAGCAGATAAAGATGCTCACCGAAGCCAAAGAAAATGATAAATAATGGAGCAAATATTTATTCTTAAACGTTGTATTTTCGGAAACGATCTCAAAATATTTCGCAAATACACAGTAATATAATTTGATACTAATTTAAGCTCGTCGGAATATATTCATGACGCAATTGCTTTCACAATAGTTTAGCTTTATTGAAATACGTAACCAATAGTAAATAGCTACTTAATTTTTTATACGTTTTACATTAATTTATTTTTCCTGTAGTAATGATTATTATTATGACAGTTGACCTTTTCGTTAAATATCATTTAGGAATTTTTCACATCCAAAACGACTCCCGTGCTGTTATTACTTGTTTGATAATTAATGACGCAAAGCACGCAAATTATTATGTGTCTTGAACTAGCAATTAGTTACTAGCTTTCAGTTGGTAGTAAGTTTAACAAAAAAAATTCAAAACCATCGTGTAGCAGACATAAAATTACTAAATTATTATTCGTATATAATTTATTTTCGTGATTTTAGTAGTCTGCAAGCTAGAAGCTAGTATGAATGTATTTCAAGCATTATGTTATAACTGGTCATTTTACTTGAATAAAAAATCGCGAGTGAGCAAAGTTAACAATTATGATTTCTAGACATTTAAACCAAAAAAAAAACTTTTATGATTTCATTCCTTTAGGGACTTTACAGAAATACCGTGTTTGCATATCTAGAAACATTGCTTTTATCAGAGAATGTAGAAACACAAGCTTTTTTTTAATTCCGAACTTTCAACATCGATCAAACTATTGGGCTAAATTATTTTACAGCGTATTTCCAACCAAATTCCAGACAAGTCCTGAATATTTTAAAATATACGTCAACTTGACAGTCGCTTGTTTTTGGAAGTTTTCCATGTAAATATTTGGTGATACAGGATGACAGCTCAACAACCACAGTATTTACTAAACTAAAATTTTTACTCCTCTTTATTTCAATTATTATTCATCTCTGATACACAAAATGTAAATAGGAGCAAACATATTTTAGCTCTGTTTAGATAAACCTCAAATTTTAGAAATTTTGACTTGTCACCTGTCATGTTCAAAAATATTGATTTTATTTTAAGGTAAACCAAATCAATAGTAACATAAATGTCACGACCAACGCCTTTTTCTTGTAAATAATTTCACAAAGGAAAATAGCTTTACATTTAAAGTGCTTACTAGTCCAAATTTATTGAACCTAATACTATTGCTTACCCTTTAGTTAATCAAATATTACGGCATTCGTCATTTTTAAACCAACATCACGCAAGCCAAGTTATTTGGTAAGACTAGTTAAAAAAACTGATTAAACTTTAAATTAAAGCTTGCATGCTCCAAATACCTGTTATAACTGCGCCGAGTTTTGAAAATAATCAAATTCCAAAAGAAAAACAAAATCAATTCGTTTAAGGTGACCCCAACATAAACGCATTTGTTCTCATTGGAGTACTACGTTTGTTCCTTGCCCCAAAAAGTTGTATTGCAAAAAAGCCATTTCAGATAGAATATTTCGAAAAAATAAACAAATTTAAGGTGTTATTAAGTGAGTTCACTTTGCTATAATTACGCCAACAATTATCAAGGTCGTCCGTCAAAAAAAAAGATTGCTACAAATTGTCGTGGTATAATTGCCATAATTACCCTTGGAATTTTAACTAATTTTCACTTTAGACAAATCAATTAAGTGATTGCAGCAAATTTGCTGAACAAAATCATCTTCAGTTCGTTTTACCGTGCAACATTTTGCACAGCTTAAAACTTTTTTAACAATTGCTCAAATTTTCACAAAATGCTCATCTCTACAAATATTGTCGTCGAGTTGCAAGCCATTTTCAAACTTGTTGGCTCCTGGAACCTTCTCCCATTTTCGTGTCCCTATCAAATTCAAGTTGAGAAGGATAACAACTATAATTTCTATGTTGACCCAAAATTCCTAAACACAAATTGGAAATATCAATGCTTTTTATTAATACTCGCTGCGTTTCTTGGAAGTTTCAAAGTGTTTTGTGATTCTTTATCCTTTATGGATCGATGTGTGATTCTCTTGTTTGTCTACTTTGCAACTGCATTCTTTATCGCCACCTTATTTATTAAAAGAGAAGCTGTGAATTTTTGTTATTTTTTAAACATGGTTGCAAATTTTGAAACCAACACTTTTGCTACCAATTCTACTCAATATGGTTACATTAAAAACAGTTTGTCATGGGTATTGGGTACATCTGTACATTTAGTGAAATACGTGTTAAGACTAAATGCTGCATCTTTAAGAAACCATAGTTTTATACATGCTTTGTCATGTGCAATATTTCCAACTGTTTCTTGGAATTTAGTACCAATAACGCTTATAAATTTTGTTTTAGGAAACGAACCCAATTGGCTTGTAAATTTTATCAATCGGTTTATTATATTTGTATATATTTACGTTACTATGAGAGTATATACAAACTGTGCTATACTCTGTACACTAGTTAATCTCTTTGTTGCAACATTTTGCTTAAGTTTCTCGTTAAAGGTTTTACAACAAAAGTTAAAGTTTTCCGAAACATCAGAAACTATTTTAAAATATATTAGTATATATCGTCAAATTCAAATACTCTGTGTGGTTTACAACAGTATTCATCGCAAAACGTTAATACCACTTTTAGTAATAAATGGAATAGTGTGCTTTTCGGGTGCAGCCTTTGTTTTAATATCAGCTAATTGCACTACTCATTTTAGTGCTGTTGTAATTTTTCTCAATTTGGTTGTAATTGGAGTAACCGCCTTTTTAATTTTGTTTAATTTTGCTGCCATTCTAAATAAGATGAGTATTTCAACGTTAGCGAAATTCAAAAAGAATTTGGTAAATTGCAGAAGAAGAAATATTAGAATAATTACTAGGTCTACGTCGGGTATCGAGGGTTTAAGGGAAATTAAAATACTGGGTAAAATAATTCGAGGGATGGTACCATTAAAAGTGCAGTTTCTCCACTCTAATTATTTTAATCGGTTAACACCTTTAGTGTTGTTGAAGTTTTCAATAAGACTTGCACTTCAGTTAACGTTGATAAAGCAGTAAATATTTTATGTTGTGTAAATTGTAGTCCTAGCTAAATCACTATGTATGGCAAGCATTTAAGTATGTAATAGAAAAATATTATTCACTTCACTGCAATAAAAAATAATAATTTTGACCATATTCATTACCAAAGGCTATACTATTTGTTGAAAGCTTAATAAAACATTGGAACTGTGTATACACCTTGAAGTCAATTTTAGTTTGATAAATCAAACGAAATAAATTTAAAATTTATTTCCACTTAAATATCATGCCTTTTACTTTTCAAATAGATAACTTACAAAAAGTTGACAGCGCAAAAATGATAAACTGTTAAATGATTTATTTTAAATGGTTTTTCAAATATTAGAGAAATCGATAACTAGCAAGCTGAACCCAAGATATTTCGATACTTAAATGACAAATAAAGTTAATAAAATTGTGTTAAAATAAAATATCAATTTATCGATTCTTTGACGCTATAAACTAAACCGACTTAATGTTGACATTATCACATAAAAATCTGAACATCGACATAACGAACTTGGTAAACGATTTACATCAAATGGTGTCTTTATTTAGTAAACTAAACATATCTAATGTGTATTTATTGATCAAGTTTATTTCATTTTCATTTATTTTCATCATATTTTTACATTACCAGCTTATGTACTTATATATTCACGGATAATAAATGGCTTGGTGTGGGAAATTTTCAATTTAAGTTGAAAGATTATTTCCCAGGAATACATAGTATTTTATAGCTCTTCATTAAAATAGTTACGTGTCTGACTTTTATGGTGGCTAGTTTACGAGCCCACATATGCAATTATATATCCAATCATCACAACTCATTTTAGTCATTCCCATAAATAATACTTTGCATGGCATGTCGGAAGGTTACATCCTTGCTGTAATTAAATCGAAGAAAAAATAATTCACGATTTAACATAGAACGTATGCTTAGAAAACGCATTCTTAATCAGAAATCCATAGATTTTTGACAGGAAACGTAAAGCTTTATTTCAAGCCTACAATATCTAAAAAATATATTAAACATTGTCAATGCCAAAAACATAATTTATTGTTCATCCTTTATTCTTTTTGTTTTCAAGGCTTCTTGCAAAACAAAGCTTCTAAATTACGTAAGCATGGCTTTATAATATTACCATAGGTATTATATCC
This sequence comes from Entomobrya nicoleti, assembly GCA_034695465.1. Lineage (NCBI taxonomy): Eukaryota > Metazoa > Arthropoda > Collembola > Entomobryomorpha > Entomobryidae > Entomobrya > Entomobrya nicoleti. The sequence goes on along the minus strand of JAQFZG010003757.1, from coordinate 7,736 downwards.
ACAAAAAATACTCAAATTATTATTCAGCATTAAAAAATAAATATAATAAAATATACCACGAAATCTTAATTTTCTTAATTAAAAAAATTGTTTAAAAAATAGCATCCAATATGAAACTTTTTGTTTTTATCGTAGCTTTTATAGTGGTAGCGGTTGACTTTGGTAATCACGAAAAAACTATTTTTGTTGATGGTCGGCCAGGGATTACAGTACAACCCGGGCATTCTAGGGAAGTCGACAGTAGTCTGTTGGACTACGACACTTTGAAGGCAATAAATGATCGTCGGAGAAATGTAAAAAAATATATTAAACCCAAATATTAAGCTTAACCTAAATAAAATATAACTAATAATAATGAAATATCTTTAGGCTCTTAGAAATGAACCCATTGTCAAAGTGGCCAGCCAGCCAGTGGAAATTATTCCCGATGATAAACCTGAAGAGCCTAAAATCTTTGGCTTGGATCAAAGACGACAAGTAAGATAAAACCCCACTTTAGGAAAAAATTACGCTTATGGAAATTTAACTTTAAATATTTTTTATATTTAAAGGTTTCCAATAATCCAGGTGAAGACACCGATATGACATCCAGAGATCAAATGAGTTAAACACTGGACATATTTCAAATTTATTTAATAAAAATACATAAAATAAAAATAAAATATGAAGTGTAATACTTGAAATAAATATTATGCTTTTATACTTGTTTAAAAAATAAAGAAAAAAATTACATCCAATTCAATTTTAAAAAATCCCTGGTCCTAAATTTTTTATTAGCATAACTATAGCCTATTTTTCATATAACGTAAAAAAGTGCTTACTTGTTTGTTCGAATCAATAGTAACTTATTGATACGAAGATGACAAGACAATATTATAAACATCCATACATCCTTCTTACCTGACCATGTACTAAATATCTTATTTTCTATGGAACTACTCATTATTTATTCTTTATTAAGACTGATGCCATGATTGAGGTCATTAAAAATATAAATTAGACGACTACTAAACTATACATTTTCTCATGTTCTTCTTCCCAAGTTATGTAGTCTTGTTGAAGAAAACTATCAAAAACAAAATGAACAAGTTAAGCGTTATATAATTTGTGTGCCGTCCATATAATTTCAAATGAGCCACTAGAATATTTCTTATATATTTCTATAAACGATAATATATGTCAAGCATGTATTCATATCCAACAAAACCAGTCAATTAGTTAAATGTGTAAACTAAATTAGACCAGATTTCAGTTAAGTGTCGTGACCACATATTTTCTGAAGTTATTCTTAAAAACAACCTTATTTAATACTCTGACGACCTAAATTTTTATTAAATATCTTGTTTAACAAATTCTTATTTCATAAAACATTGATGATGATGTCATTAGGTGAGCTGGTAACACAATTAAGTATTTTCTCAGCTACTACGCAGTGCTTAAAAAAAGTCTACTACTTCCAAAGTAAACTGAATGCTTAGACAAGACGCAATAAATTATATTGTTTTTCAAAAATAGTTATCATTGCATTTGGTATACCATTTGGTTACATGTATTTGGATATAATTTTCTTGTTTGTTTTAACAAGAGGTTCTTCGAAATAAATATTACATAACTTGTGTCCAAAAATTCATGTAACATAAATTATTAACATAACAATTACATAATTCTTTGGACTTATATATAATATGTTTTCGGAATTATTTTGTGCTCACACTCACCACAAAACGTATTTCTTTCTTTAAAACATAACATTTCAAATATCTAATCTTATCTACCAAAACCAGTCAATTAATAAAATGTGTAAACCAAATTATGGCAATTTTAATTAAGTGTCGTAACCTCACATTTTCTGAAATAATTCTAAAAAACAACTATATTTATTACTCTGAATGTCTCGATTTTTATCTCAAACCTTGTTCAACAAGTACCTATTTTATAATACATTGATGATAATGTCAATAGGTGAGTTCTAAATCACATAGAATATTTTCTCAGCTTTTAGGCATTATTTACAAGTTAAGCTTAAGACAAGACACAAGAAACTACATTGTTTTTCATAAGAATTATTATTACTTTAGGGTTTCGTTACATAAAATCAGATATAATCTTCTTGTTTGTTTTTAACATGAGGTTCTTCAGAATAATTATAAGAAAAACTAGGTCCACAAATATGTATAACATAATTACTAACATAATATTTGCTCTACTTTTCTAGACTCGTTTCAAAAAACAAATAATTTTTGGGCCACTGTGGTTAGTTCTGTTTGACCTCTCGTACAAATAAAGCAAATACACAGTCGCCTGCTATATCTACACAAACGAATATTTTCAAATAGCATATTTTAAACCTCTGAAATCATGTTGCTATCCACAAACCTTGTATTCGACACCAAACGTCTTTTATTCATGATAAACCACTGGAATCTTCTACCAATTAAATATCCCTTCCAATTTTCCTTACATTCCAGTTCCCAAAACTATCGTTTCTCCGCTAATCCATCATTCCTGAAATACCACTGGATTATTCAGTGCTCTTTACTCATTCTCGCATTTCTAATTGGAACATATCGTGCAAAAACCGAAAGCCATTCAATATTCGACCAAATCACAATTTCATTTTTTCCCTACTTTGGAGTATTCTACGCAGCGACCGTCTGCTTTCACAAACTTGAAGCCATAAATATCTGTTCGTTTATGAATCAACTATTAACCTTTGGAAAACCTTACGATATCGAAGAACGGGAATACTGGAAGAATAACAAAATTAGGAAATTTGTAACTTGGGTTACTCGAACTGGCACAATTTCACTATTTTCGCATAGTATTAACTATTCGTTATCTTGTGCATACGATCCTACTGTGCCATGGAGTATTATGCCAAATTCATATTTAAACGTTTTTTGTAACAACCAAATCGAATGTAGTTTCATGAGAAACGTATTTAAAAGAGTTTTCGTTTTCATATATTCGTACGTTACAATGAAAATAATGATTAATATTGCTGCTTTGAATATTTTATGGAGTACGTTAATCCCAACATTTTGCATATTTGCCAGTTTAAAATCTGTATATCAAAAACTGCAGAAAGCTGTATTTCGAAAAGATATTCTGGAAGGTTTACAAATGTATAGACAAGTACAATTGTTATGTGGTATGTATAATGTAATTCACAGAAGTTTTCTATTGCCAGGGGAAATTTGTTCCGCTATTTGTTGCTTTAGTGTACCAGGTTTTATTGTGGCATCCCGTTTTAGTCAAATGGATTTAACGGCGGTGGTAATTTTTGGGAATGCTACTAATGTGGCGATATGTTTAATTATGGGATGCTTTCATTTTGCTGCACAGTTTAATGATAAATGTGAGTCTGTTATTTTTCAGTTTAAAAGAAAGCTTGGTTCAGTTGACATGGGAAATTTTGAAGGAAAAATTTTAAGAAAAAGGGTAAAAATAATGTATCCGTTGAGGATTAAGTTTTCCCAAAACTTTTTCGATAAGTTAACTCCACTAGTATTTTTAGGATTTTCAGTGGATCTGTTAATTCAGTTGATTTTATTGGATCATCAGTAAATATAATAGTACGAATATATATAAGGGATAGGACAAATTGCTTTGGTGATTTTCGGCTTTATATCATAGCAACAATAATACATACTGTAGAATACGTAAAACCTATAGCGTCGTAGTTAAGGAATATTTTTCATGCATTTTAATTTTTGTAACTTCAGACAACTTCCAAGTAATTATATATACTATGTGTAATACGCATATAGTTTTAAACCGTTATACACATATAGAGTCCAAAAATGAGTGGAAACATGTTAACACAATTTTGTCGTTATCATTAAAATCGGGAACGTAACCATTGCTAACATTAATATTCTTTTACTGTCAAATATTCGTATCAAATTATGTGGAACACAATTTTATTAGTTAAGTAACAATTAATATTTGTGATAATTTTTTGTCTTCAGCTAAAATCATATAATTATGTGAGCTATTCAGTTGCCTGATATGATAGAGATATGCTTAAGTTTGAAATAATGATACAAGTATAAGCAGACTGTAATATTTAATGTAGGACTAGTGAATGGTACAACATTCTATTGAATAAGAGAACATAACATGTAAAACAATATGTAAGTTTAAAAAACATATTTATTCGAATTAATCGATTAGCATGGAGCCAAGATATAACATTCATGTAATCGTGTTAAAACTGGGTAGTAATTTTGAGAAAAGTAATCCTAGAAATAATAAAATTGACAAAGTTGTACGCTGAGTATTCATTTAACGTCTTACATATATCCGCACCTAAGCCGTTATATGAAATTTGTCGATATTTAATACTAGGCATATGTAAACATATTTTATGTGACATTTTATAATAGCTTATGTAATGAAAACCTTTCCATCGTTCATAAGCTTATTGATTTTTCGGTCAACTAATAACTTTTGTAAGATTGATCGGAGACTATGCCGTGTATTTCGGAAGATTTATAAAATGAAAGCTAAGTTTAATTTGTGGTTCTAATTAAATCGGATAAAAATCTACAAAATTTAATATTTGCTTTGGGCTTTAATACATACATATAAGTTATTCGACTAAAAGATCCCTCTAATAAGCTTGAGAGCGTTTAAGTCACATCAGAATATTTTAAAGCATATTAACATTATTCAAATTTTAAAACCACGGTTAAATTTACAAAGTAAACATGAAAATATATATCGTTTTTGGACGGACGTTTTGTACAATCATTATCCAACCTGTTTAATTCTAAACAAAGCAAAAAGGAAAAGCGAGAGTGAAATTTCATCAAGGTCGAAAAACAATATTCATTGTTCATCTTTATCAAATCTCTCTTTTCAATGCATTTTTTAATACCTTTTAATTACGACATTGTAGCCTTGACATATTACTGTATTTTATTCATCCTTTTACAAAAAATGCCAAATTTAGTCATATTTTTTTGTTAAACGTGAACGCATTATAAAGTAAAAAAGTATCTAATATTGAACAGTTATTTTTATGTTTAATCATTTGAAATAGAATAAAATGACATACACCCTAAAAGGATATGTTGTTATAGCAACATTCCTAATTTTAGCGATAGACTTCGGAAATCAAGAGAAATTTGTTAGTGGCAAGGTCGCTGTGGTCAAACTTGCCGAACATGCTGACGTTCATCCAGAGAAAATCACTAAAGCAGACGGAGCAGATGGAGCCGAAGACCCAGACTCAGGCGATGAATCAGATGAATCGGACAAACGAGATGAAGCAGATAAATCAGATGACAGCACTGTAAAATCGGCATCCCATCAAAGAAGAAATGTAAGTAAATCGTAAATACTAAGTATTTAAGCTAAAATATAAACACAAGCTTAATTGCAATATTTAAAAATTTGTAGGCTCATCAACCTCAAGAAGTTGAAAAAGCTGTTGTGGCTGTAGCCGATCCTGATGTAATTGTTCCTCATATTGATAAAGTGGAAATTGTTGAAAAACCTGGGTCACCTATAATTGCTGATAAACCACATGAAGTAATAGTAATTATAAAATTAATTATATTTAAAACAAATAGTGAGGATTTAATTTAATATATTAATTTTTTTTTAAAGATCCCTGTTCATCCACTTGACGAAAATGGTAAGCCATTTGAAAATTTAACACATTTTAAAATATTTCAAAATCGTAACTTGGAATAAAATGTTTTGCTTTATTAATTTTAGGAAAATATGTTGGACCATTCGATCCCGATTGCTCAGATACCATAATCATTACCCCGATGAAAAAAGAAGTGGATTTGGAATTCGAACATAAATTATTAAAACCAGGTGGAACCACTTGTCACTGGACAGTAATTGTAAGTCACTTTAAAATAGTTAAGCTTTTGTATTATTTATTTTAAAATTGTTTAAATTTATTTTCAAAATAATTGGTTAATTTCTAGGGAACCGAAGATTGCGTTCCTGTTGTAACCTGTAGAAAATTCCATCTTGTCGAAGGAAACAATGAGAAGGAGGATCCCTGCGCAGACGAGTTTCTAGAAATTACCGATGGAAGCTTCGGTTTTCAACGGTTTTGTGGAAAGGAAGGACCCGATGACGTTACAAGTGGACGAAAATATAGAGATTTTTACATAACCTTGAAATTATCCGCACAAAAGACCAATCGAGCTTTCGAATGTACAGTCACCTGTAGTCCGGGTAAGGTACATGGTAAACCTTTGGATGAAAATACGGAACCGGAACTTGATGAAAGCTGTAGTAAGCTTAAAATACAAATATTTAATTTAAAAAAAAACAATTTTTATTTTTTAAACTTGTATTTTAATTTGAAAAAGATTGTGGCCGTAAACCCATTATGGAACATATTGTTGGCAGTGAGGACTCGAGAAGGGGTGAGTTTCCTTGGATGGCTGCTATGGTAGCGGCGGGAACCCGGAAACCATTTTGTGGAGCTACAATAATAAATAATAGAATGATCCTAACAGCGGCTCACTGTTTTAAGGGGGCTTATATGAAGGCTTCAAATATAAATATTTTGATAAATGCTCACAAATTGAATTTTTCCGACTCGAATGAAGCTGGTGGTGCTCATGGTGGTAGTAAAGCTTTGTGGACGGCGGAACAATTATTGGAAAAGGATAAAAAAGATCAGAGTTATAGATTTACGGTGGATAAATATTTCATTCATCCGCTTTATGTTAGGGCGTAAGTCGAATATTATTAATTCATTATTGAATAACAATTTTCTTTTTTAATTATTTTTTAATTGATTTTAAATTAATTTATAATTGACTTTTAGTTGATTTTAAATTGATTTTCAATTGACTTTTAAATGATTTGAAATTAATTTTGAATTGAATTTTAATTGATTTAAAAGTAATTTAAATTGATTTCTAAAATTATTTTTTAAAATTCAATTTTTTTAATTAATTTAAATTTTTTAATTCAAATTTTAGAACAAGTGACTTCGATGTAGCCTTAATTAAACTGGACAAACCTATCGACTTTAAACTTATAAGTGGAGTAGTTCCCGCTTGTATACCTCAACCAAATCATTACGGTGAATCGAAAGAAAACGCTAACGCTGTGGTTACCGGATGGGGTGTAGATCACAACGCAGCTACATCAACTCAACATGTACTACAAAAGTTGGACATTAGCGTTTTTACGGATGATGAGTGCAAGGAATTTTATGGAGGGAGATACACAAGAAGAATGTTATGCGCTGGATATAGGGATGGAGGTCGGGATTCTTGTAAGGGAGACCCAGGTAGTCCATTGATTAGCGAGAAGAGTAAAAATACTTGGGAACAAATTGGTATATCCAGCTTTGGGGAACATTGTGTTGAAAAACATCAGCCTGGTGTTTATATAAACACAAGACGTAAGTTTAAAAAAAAATCTTAAATTGTTCATTTTGTTTAAAAAGACGAAAAAAAGATTTCAAATTTTTTTGTGATATTTTTGCAGAGGTTTCCCAATGGATACGCTACATAAGTAATATGGAGGCAGCTATTTGGTGTAACGGTAATTAAGACAAAAGGGGAAAATATTTAGATGTTTCTTTCTCATAAATTATAAATGTAGCAATAAAAAATTACAAAAGTTCGTATGGTGTTTTTAAGGATAAATCATTTTTAATTGGTTGTTAACGAATTATAACGTGTGTATTTCTAATTTAAAAGTGTGTAATTGTAAAATTTAATGTGTAATGAACTATAAATCATTTG
>JAQFZG010003756.1:0-12990 GCA_034695465.1 Entomobrya nicoleti | reverse complement strand
GTTTATTGCGACTTACGTAATGTCTGGGGTGGATTACCTAATATATGGGGTCGATTGCACAATGTCTGGGGTGGATTACGTAATGTCTGGGGTGGATTACGTAATGTTTGGGGTGGATTACGTAATGTCTGGGGTGGATTACGTAATGTCTGGGGTGGATTACGTAATGTCTGGGGTGGATTACGTAATGTTTGGGGTGGATTACGTAATGTCTGGGGTGGATTACGTAATGTCTGGGGTGGATTACGTAATGTCTGGAGTGGATTACGTAATGTTTGGGGTGGATTACGTAATGTCTGGGGTGGATTATGTAATGTTAGGGGTAATCGAATTTAAAAATGCCTTCAAATAAAAAGGTTAGAGAGGAGACGGACGGACACACGTAACTTAACGAACACTACACGTACACTGCATTTTGATAAGGATTCCAGAATCCCAATAATTCCTAGGCCAAGATATATTGGGCGACAGACAGTTTGTATTACGTCATAATAACATGCACGCTGCAATGCAACGCAATTCTGAAACGGACGGGTACTCAAACGTTTTTACATCTTATTTTGATAAAGGAGCTCGAGCATGTTAACAGCTCGTCATCTACATCTCAACCTACCATGCATTTCAAATACAATTTCTGAAAAAAGTACACTTTTTCAATGATTTTTTAAAATATGAAGGAAACACAATTTGAGGTCAAAACCTATCATTGATTCCCCACAATCGCATGTAGATTCATTTAAAAAATATTTGAACACTTAAAAATGCTTCGTTTTGGCTGAAAAGGGATCCAACGGAAGCCAAGATTTGAACCCCAGATTGCTAATTTGCATATTGCAACTTTATAGAATAAGATGTCTATGTGTACTACTGTGCGCTGTGCATTATTGAGCTATTGAGCACGCCCAACACTCAACTCCTAACACCATTCATTTCACATTCAATCAAATCCAACTAGGTTTTATTCGGCGTGCTAAATTTATCACCTCTAAAATTCCACTTTGCTTAACAAAAGACAAAAGGTAGCAAAGCGAAAAGGGCCCACTATGAAATGAATAGTCAATAGATATGCTACAATTCTACACTAATATTTTACAAGGCTTAAAAAAGTGTGTAAAAAGAGGAGAGTTGAGACTGAGAGTTGAGAGTTGAGAGGTTGAGAGGGAGGGTGTAGCTCCTTTTAACTATCTACACAGCTCATTACAATCAACAATATGCTTCCAATGCTTCCATTCTAAAATATATTATTATTACATCTCTAGCCATCTATTTTAAAAATTGATTGATTGATTCTTGTTTTTGTAAAGCCGACACTAAGCTAAAAAAGCGAAAAGATCCTTGAACACTGAACACTGAAGCAAGGCATGCATAAAAAAGGGAAGAAAAGAAGAGCATCGCAGATCTCAGCGTGAGTGCGTCCATGAAAATAGAATCGAGGCAAAAAAGGTTGGAAGGGAAGTAAAGGCCGTGGGTACTCCATCCAGCCACACATTATTACCCTTATCTCTATGCAATATACGCACTACACTGACTGCACTGCACTGAGTGCACTGCTGCATTATGTGCGTGCGTTGTGCGTACTGCGTACCCACTTTTATTTTTACGACTTACCTTCCACATTGTACTGCTTTCTTCTGCCTTCTTTCCTACCTATCGAATATCTTGTACGGTTGTATGTTGTATGTTGAGTTGACTGAGCCACTGTCTCCGTCTCCAGCAGCAACAAAACAAAGACAAAGACAACTAGCGAAGGGGAAGGGGAGAGCTGTGTGGCTGTGTGCGTGTCGAGAAGAGCAACAAGTGTCTGCAATTCTGCATCCAAAATAGAACTCTTGTTCAAAAGTGAGGAGGAGCGAGAGTGACGCCAATCTACTCTCCGTCTTGCCGTCTTCACACACTTTGTTTGGAAGGTGTGTGCGTTGCGTTGTTGCGATGCGTTGCCTGGTCGGCGTATTACTTCAAAGAAGGAACAAGGGTTCTCTTCAATCAGTCCACTCTACATTATTATGTCCACTGCACTGTGGACTCTATGCACGCACTCCACTACACTACACAACTTACACAAGATGCACCACAAGCACACTACCAACAACAGACTATTATTGAAGTTAACCTTGACTACTATTGCTGAGAATAATATAATAATAACGGGAAAGCTTTTGTTCTGCTCCTTCTTACTTAAGCCTGGGGCACAATAGAACGAGAAAATTATGTGAAAAGTCCAGTCCACTGAGTCCTCCACCAAATGTCCAGAGTGATCATCTATCCAGCCGCTTCCTTTGCATTGGGTGGGTTGTGATTTTGTGATGGTGTAGCTCTCTCACTCTCACTCTGACTCTCTGATTGTTGCTGTTGCTGGTTGCTGAACTCAGCTCAACAATAAACAACAATGATGGTAATGTAATGTAATATGAGGTAATGTGAGTGTGTTGCCTTATTTCTTCTACGACAACTCTCTATTTTTCCCCTGCTGCTAAATAGTAAATGGTTATGGTTGTGGTTGTGGCTCTGGTCAGCCCAAACAAGACAAGTGCATCATGGAAAAATGAAGAAAAAAATAGCCTTGTGATCTCCTCTTCAATGTTCAACAAAGCAAGACGGGTATAGGCGCAGGTGGTCGGAATTTTCGAAAAAAATAAATTGTTTCTAAAAAACCAGTTCTCTCTTTGTCGAGTTGTCTTGAAAAAGTATATCCTCTTTCCAGTTCTCTTCTTGTCTTCTTCTCTTCTTCTCTTGTTGATCCGAAAAAATATATATCAAAAATGTGAGGAAAATGATGTGGATGGATTTGTAGAGATGCGTGTTATGTGATGATGATGATGATGGTGGAGTAGGGGACTAATAGGACTCTGCCTATTTCCCACGGTTTACTTGCGGCACAACAACCCTTTCCTTTTTTAAACCACTTCTATTCCCAATCTTTCTAATTCTTCAAGGGCACTCCACACACTGCCTGCACTGCACTGGCTACACACACAAAATAATCTTTTTTCAAGATGAATTGTCAGATTTGTCTGAAAGAATTGCTTGTACATTTGCTCAGTTCATCCTTGCACTTGAAATACACAAAGGAAGAGATGATTAGACTTAATCATTATCTCTCAGCACAAAAATGTTGCGTAAATAATATATGTTCTCTGATCTGCAGATAAAGTCAGTCTTTTAGTTTCCCAAAATGGCAAAGTTGCGTGTACTATCTATCTATCTATCTATCTATCTATCTCGTATGAGTCGAGGTTGGGGACTTGGGGAGAGAAAAATAGACTAACTTTGTCCTGATCGTATCCAAATTATTCAATTATTTATCTAAAAAACTGCGTTTCACTGGACAAGCTCTGCTATAAATAAAACACTACACGATCGCCCACTCACTTTCAACTGTGTCCACTCCTCAAATCGACTGAATGAAGAATGACTTACTGACTGAGTGGCTGGCTCTTGGGTTCGCTTGTACTGAGTCACTCTCAGATGGAAACAGCTATCCTTGCTCCTCTGGAAAACCTAATGAATAAAAGAGTAGTCGTTTTTGGTAGACTTTTACACATTTTATTTTATAGCCTCTTCTTGCCCATCTCTCAACTCTCAACTCTCCTCAAGAAATAAAAATGTTTTCAGACTCTTTCTACTTTATTAGCTTAGTACGCTGATGTTGGAATGTTGGAATGGAATTGGAAATGCTTTGAGAAAAATAGAATATTGTGCGTACACACAAGAAAGACAGAAGAGAAGCTAGCTAAGTTATGTTTGTAGTTAGTAGTTAGTTGAGTTGTGAGTTGTGAGAATAGGCAAAAAGGCAAAAAAAAAGTGTGAGAGAAGGACTCTGTAATCTGCTCCTCCAATCCTAATCTCGATGAATATCAACACACATACACATAATAATATGCTCTATGCTCTATGCAATATGCACCACTTACTACTTACTTGTTTAATAAAATATTTATCTATCTTCTTCGTCTTCCATTCAATTTAGTGTTCAGTGTTGAGTTGAGTAAGGAGTAAGCACTACTCTAAACAGTCTAAACTCTGAATGCTGAATGCTGAATGCAGAGTGAGTCGCAAAAACAATTTTTACTCTGATCACTTGACTTGATATTATGCTTGAGTTGAGTTGAGTCAGTGTTCAATGTTTAGTAGTGTTGAGTATGAGTATTTTTATGTGTGTGGAGCAACTTGAGTTGTCTTGCTCACGCAACCACGAGCTGAGCTGATGTGGACGGACTACAAAGCAAACTACAAACACTTTGCACAACATTTCCCTTCCTTCAATTCCTTCGTCAACATCAACCCTTTCCTCACCAAACCAACTTGAATCACACAAAAAAAGCAAATGAACACGATGCTCATAAAATCATATCATGATGATGATCACTCTCAGCAATGCACTGCTATATAGCTAGGCTGGTTGGCTAGTACAAATTAACCACACTACCTTATCATTAGGCATTAGCCATGGATGCTATTGATACCACAAAAGGTGTACATTTTATACTTACGAGGAGACCAGGTAGATGTGCTAGGTGCTCGCTGACAATATATGAAGAAAATTGGTGCCGCTGCATTCAGCGGGGACAGGGGACCACTCTTGTTGTCTTGCTCTACCTCTCCTCTAATCACTAATCACTCTAGTGCAGTGAGACCAACAAGCGTTTCAAAAATACACATATGCACAGTTGCACAGTACTTAATGACTTGGAAGAGAGAACCACCACGTGACTTTGATGACCATAAATGATGCAATGGATTTAATTGCGCTCAGTAATTATAAGTAGATATATAACAATATAAATTGGTATTTAAAATGTTTAAAAAAGACTATAAACGTACTTTTCCTCATTCACATATTTCACATATCTTTTTCTAAACTAATAGTCTATTAAGTCTATATCACTACATATTTAAAAAGAGAGTTGATAAGTAATTTAATTAGATTGGTTGTGCTAGATTTTGAGAGTCGAAAAGGATCTCTGAGTTTTTCTTTCAAGACGTGACTTTTGCTTGTGGCGCTTTCTCCAGCAGCTTAATGATATCATCGTGTTCACAGGTAATGGCGTAGTCCAGTGGCGTCTGGCCATCTTCATCTTTCAGCTCCGCGTTCGCACCGCCCTTCAACAGAATCTCGCACGCTTCTCGACGACCTCGGTCTGCCGCCCAGTGAAGTAAACTCAGCCCGTCTTCATCGCACAAATTCGTGTCAGCGTTCCCCTAAAAAATAACATGTCATTTTTTGATTATAGTGATTATACCCCATTAAATTACTTGTAATTAAGTGATTAGTTAAATAAAATATTACACTGGCAACCCATTCCGTAAGCTTATCAGTATCGTTATCCTTGATCCAACCGAAGGGGGTATTCTGGTCATTGATCTCCTCCTCGTCGTCGACATGCGGACGGGAGACTGCCGGTGCGAAACCACCACTGGGCCCTTTCGCCGAGGATTCGGAAGGCCCCCAGTCGTAAATGTTCATAACTTGACGTATGTACAGCTCCATCGCTTCAGTCTTGCTTTTCTCTGAACTCTCCTTCCACGCACTCCACTTTGATCTCGCTTTCAAATTAAAAATACCTACACAAACCAAATAACGAAATAGCATTTCTATTAGTTCACAGCTAACTAAATATAATAATTTTCGAGAATGATGATTATCGTTAAGTTATGTTATCTTGTGTTGTGACCTGGTTGGGGCTCCTTGCAAGGTCCCGTAGTAGCCACCTTGTATAATCCATACAGTCCGAGAAGCTGCGAGTCTGAAGGTTTATTTCCCTTTGAGCTTTGAACCATTCCTGTAGTGTACGCCTGAACCACATTAGCAGCTTCGTTAAAAATCTCCTCCAGCTCGTCAAGGGAGCCTGAGCACGACGGCAGCGCCGGATCAATATCAGTCATCTCTCTAAAAACTGTAAATTAATTAAACACTTCATTCAACTTCACTCAAAAGTCACACTTCATTTAAACTAGAAAATAATTTAAAAGTAAAATACTTCACTTACCGTTACTATAATTAAGCGTTTTTCCCTCTACTAATTTGCTTAATAATTACTAATTATTAGTTTTTGTTTAGTTGGTGGTGGAACACATTGTCAGTTTTATTCAGCACTCGCCACTGATCAGCAGGCAGACAAGGCAGCAGGCGAGAGATGATATCCCGACTCCCGGCTGATCTCCAAAAGTAAACAATGTGCTTGCAAATGCAATGCAATGCACGCACACATAACATTGTGCATTTACCTTATTAACATTTTACGCAAAAGTGCATTTAATTCATGCTTTGCGTTAAATTAATACCCAACCCCAACCTAACCGCAAACAAATTGTGAACACTTAAATTAGGATTACATTTTATTTATTACCACATCAATTAAATTAATTAGCAATGTCATCTGGCTCATCTGACAAGTTGGCAAAGGCGTTGGAGGAGAAGCTAGTGATGGAGGCGGAGCCATGCGTTGAATGTGTTGAGGAGGAGGACAAAGATACAAAGAAGCAGCTAGTTAAGGAGGAGGAGCTTCCCGAACCTCTGCTCGTCTCTGAACAACAAATCGAGGAAATTTTAGCGAAGCAAAATGGTCGAATGGTGAGCCCCTTCGAAGCTGGCAAACTGGAAAAGGAGGCGAAGAAGAACTGGGATCTGTTCTACAAGCGGAATGAGACAAGGTTCTTCAAAGATAGGCACTGGACACTCCAAGAATTTGAGGAGGTGGGCTCCGCAACAGCTTCGAAGGAGCCTGTCCTCTTGGAGGTGGGCTGTGGCTGTGGCAACTTTATTTTCCCAATGCTCGAGGAAATCCCGCAGTTGAGGGTGCTGGCGTGCGACTTTAGCCCAAGGGCGATTGAGTTTGTCAAGTGGGCAATTAGTATTCCTTTTTTTAAATTATCTCATTCATAATCAGTTAGTCGTGTTTGCTATTTTAATTAATAACTGTTTAATTATTCGTTTTTGCAGGGGCCACGAGAAATATGATGAAGAACGGATAAGGGCCTTTGTTTGTGATATCACTCAACAAGACTGCTTTAGAGCCCTCTTGTCCGACAATTTGTTCAGTCCGCCCCTCAAGCTGCTGGACACCGACTCTGCTTCCTATCAAATTGCTGACTTCCTTTCCCTTATTTTCGTTTTATCTTCAATTTCACCCGGAAAGAAGCAAGAGGATGCGGTGTCCAACGTTTCCAAAGCTGTGAAACCCGGCGGGGTTGTTTTCTTTAGGGACTATGGGCGGCATGACATGGCGCAGTTGAGGTTCAAAGGTGGCAAGAAAATTAATGATAATTTTTATGCTAGGCGGGATGGAACCAGGTAATCAATTAGTTTTCAAACGCTGTCTTCATTTTTTTATTTTTTTTTTATTTTTTTATTCAAGAAGTTTTGGTGCAAAAAAAAAAACTTTTTTAAATAGTCGAAAAAAATTAACAATGAAATATTTGAAGAAATTGCTGAGAATATCATTAAAACGTTACACGTTTAGCGTAATAACGTCTTCGCAAAACGTTATTATTACTCTACACTTAAAAATGTACTCAAAAATAGTTTTAAAAAAATTGTTAAATTAATTATTCAAAGAATTAAAAAATGCCTTAAAAATTAATTATTTTTTTAAAAAATAATTATCTAATTATAATTTATGTTTTTAATTGTTAAAGGGCGTATTATTTCACTCCTGAAGAAGTCTCCTCGCTGTTCGAACAAATGGGATTTGGCAAACTGCAGTGCGAGTTTGTGCACCGAAGAACAGTGAATGTGAAGGAAGGTGTCAACGTTGAGAGGACATTTGTTCAAGGAAAATTCATTAAAAAATGAAGATAATTTTGACTGCTAATTTTAAATTGTACAAAATGACTATTTTTATTGAATAAAAAATCTTGAGCTTTTTTACAATTTGTAAAATAAATACATGTCATCATCAAATGTTATGAATTGAGATCCAACTTATTTTCACTTTCACCAGTTGTCCAAAAAATCCAAGCCTGTTTTTGGAGTTACTATTTTACAGGGACTGGACACATCCACAACAAAGTCATCAGTTATTGGTCCACCTCCATCGCGTTTTGACCCAGATGGCGGCGGCGATTTGGACGATCCTTGTTCCCCCACAACTTTAACCGCACCGCCAGGAGGTTTCTTGGGGACACTGCTTCCAACTCCGCCCGGGGGAGGCGGCGGAGGTGCCTTGGGCTTATTCAACTGGGCAAAATAATAGTATCACATATTTAATTTCAATGTCACACTACAAAAATTTTAAATAAATAAAATAAAAGTAAAAAAATCAAAATAATTAAACAGTCAAAATAATCAAAAGTTCAAAATAATTAAAAAGTCAAAATAATTAAAAAATCAAAATAATTAAAAGTTCAAAATAATTAAACAGTCAAAATAATTAAAAATCGATATAATTAAAAAGTCAAAATAATTAAAAGTTCAAAATAATAAAACAGTCAAAAAAAATTAAACAGTCAAAATAATTAAAAATCGATATAATTAAAAAGTCAAAATAATTAAAAGCTCAAAATAATTAAACAGTCAAAAAAATTAAAAAGTCAAAATAATTAAACAGTCAAAATAATTAAAAATCGATATAATTAAAAGTTCAAAATAATTAAAAGTTTAAAATAATTAAAAGTTCAAAATAATTAAAACTTCAAAATAATTAAAAAGTCAAACTAATTAGAAATCGATATACTGAAAAAGTCAAAATAAATATAAATAATAATGAATTGTGTACCTTGGTTGAAGATCTTGGAGAAATGCCCTCAGGTGTAGTATTGCCCTTGCCCTTTCTCAACTTGGCTTGCAACTCTGCAATCAAATCTGTATTTTTCACTTGATTTGGTAAATCCTGCACTCCTCCTCCTCCGCAAGCTGATGAGCTCGCCTCATGTTCACTATTCTTGTGAGAAGCCGTTGAAGGCGGCAGTGCATCCCCTCCAAATAGGCCTCCAAACAGGGGCACGCCCACCGAATACTTTCCCTTGCTTTTCTCACTGTCCACCATTCTATCGATTTTGGAGTAGCGACCCTCGTCATCCTCAATCCCACTTTTGCTAGTTTTCCTGCTCGTTATGATGTAGGGAGCATCCTCGTCTTGAGGCTCATCCTCCTCCCCCTCCTCTTCTTGACTCTCTGTCTTGAAAAGAGTGGTGGGGATTGGAGGTGCCCTGTACTTGTGATGATGATGCTGCGGCTTGAGAGTGGCGGGTGGAGGAAGCGCCGCCAAAAACTCGTCCAACTTGCATGCCTTGGATTGAGCGAGAGAACAGCTGGAGTAGGTGGCCGAGTGCTCGTCCACCCAGTAATTGTTGTCGTCGTAAACATACTTCTCTGCCTTCTTGGGCGCCACGCTGCTTAACAAAACTGACTCATGATCCTGATCCAAACAAGCGT
The DNA here is from genome assembly GCA_034695465.1 of Entomobrya nicoleti. Taxonomy (NCBI): domain Eukaryota; kingdom Metazoa; phylum Arthropoda; class Collembola; order Entomobryomorpha; family Entomobryidae; genus Entomobrya; species Entomobrya nicoleti. The sequence continues at coordinate 3,617 of JAQFZG010003756.1, read as the reverse complement.
CGTTGTAGTAGACGGGATGCACCAACTCTGCTTCACTTATCAGCCCATTATCCTCCTCCCTCTCCTCCTTCTCAGCAACATGCTCAGTCTGCTCACTCTGGTTGCTACTCTGGATTTGCCATTTTTGGTAGTCAGATAACCGTTTGTTCAGCTTCCCCTTCCCATCAATTTTGTTGAGATGGTCGTAAATGAGGAACTTGTCGACAATGCTGCACTTTTCACCGTAGCTTATCGTTGAAGGGTTGTGAGCCTTGATGTAGTCCTCAATCCCTTCAATGTCAGAGTAGATTTTGGACGCCAACGGGTTCATCGAAGCGAAGTACATGCCAAACTTTTCAGGAAACAGATCTGACCCCATCTCTGCACAAAACACAAATTTAATATTTAACTTAATCAACAAATTAGTCTTTAAATCAATATTTCGGAACCTCCACACACTTTCTCCACTGACTCCACTCCAGCAGCTGACGCTTATCTCCCGACTCCCTCCCTCCTGCTTATATTGGAGTGTATCGTGTGTCTCCAGAGTACAGACAGACTCTGGAACTGGAATAGCCAAAAGCAAAGCTTTAAGAAAACTACACACACAAAAGTATCCTTTAGCCCCAATTTTTGAAAGAATTTACACACCAAGCTGTTATACTCTAAAATACGTCATAATCAAATCATAATAATATCACACTGGCACTGTTCACCAACTCTACTTTTCTCTTCACCACCTTAACAATTGAGGAATTAAACAATCACAGTTTTGACAACAAGGCAAAGCTGACAACACTTAACTAATTAACTAATTACTCATTCTCTTAATTGCAAAGAAAAATATAAACAGTTGGCAATGTCAGCGAAAAGGAAAATCACAGATAAGAACTTATACGAGCTGTTGGAAGTGCTTTCCAGCTCAACTGAACAAGAACTGAGAAAAGCTTATCGGAAAAAGGCGCTGAAATGTCATCCAGACAAGAACCCCGATAACCCAAAAGCAGCCGAGCTGTTTCACGAGTTATCCGAAGCCCTTGAAATTCTGCTCGATGAAAAGGCTCGCTTAGCTTATGACCGTACTCTGAGGGCGAAGGAACAAGCCAAGGAGCGTCTCAAGGAGCTCGACAGCAAGCGACGCAAGTTGAGGGAGGAGCTGGAGCAGCGGGAGCACAAGGCGAGGGAGGGCGAGAAAGCGAGACGCGCTGCGAAACGAGACTACCAAGCCAACTTGTCAGAGGAGGAGAGTCTTCAAAGAGAGGTGGAGAGATTGCGGAAAGAGGGCTCCCAAGCACTTCAACAAGAGCAAGACGCCATTCGACAGCAAATTTTGAAGGAGCAACAAGGCAAATTTTCATACTTGGCTACCGAGGAGCGTGTGGCAGAGGGAGCCAGAATTAAAGTCAAGTGGAGTAAAGGGGACAAGCCGAAGGAGTACGATGAACTAATGACAAGATACAGCAAATACGGCAAAGTGGCGACGCTCGTCGTCGGCAAGAAATGTGCAATTGTCGAGTTTCACTACCAAAACGACGCTGACAAAGCGTTTGAAGGGGAGGGGGTAGGTTCCAATGGGCTTCACTTGGAATGGATGTCAAAGATCTCAACTTCGCAAAATAGTACGTGCTCATCATCATCGACAAGTAGTGGTGGGGCAGCACCACCCCCGCCGCCGCCCACGCAAAATTTTGGCAGTGGGGGTAACAACCCAGCTAGTTTTGCTGACTTCGAAGCCATGATTCTAGGGAAATTATCGGCCGCAGCAGCTGCGCAAAAGCAAACAAAAGAAGAACCCCCACCAACATCAACAGCTGATTAGTTATAAAATTTAATTAGGAAAATAATTTTATTTACTTATTTATTATTTTTTTAGCTAAACGAATTTACAAGTTGTCATAAAGCCATTTTGGCTGATTTGTTTGTAATTTTTTCTTCATTATTTCGTGACGACGATGATAGCTGAGGTTCCAGCTGGTGTCTGGTGCCAACTGCTTCCGTCACTGATTTATAACCTCTTTTCCTACAAAATAAAATAATTAGTTAATCAACTCTTGAAAATAAATACGATTATTTTTTAAAGAGTTTAAAAAAATTAATTACTCTAAAATTTGTGCAAGCTCCTTTTTCATCGAGTTGAGTACACCCAATCCTTTGAACGCGACCACCGAATAAATTTGTACTGCTGAAGCGCCCGCTTCAATCTTGGCGAACGCATCTTTCCCATCCCAAACTCCACCCACGCCGATGATAGGCACAACGCCTTTCAACTCTTGGTAAAATTTTCCAATTAGAAGAGTGCTGACCCTTTCCAGTGGACGCCCACTCAAGCCTCCAACTTCCCTCATCACATTAGACTCAAGAGTAGCAGGCCTGCTAACTGTCGTGTTCGAAATGATAAGCCCATCCACCTTCGTCTCTCGGCTCCTCGTCACTGTGTCGCAAATCGACTTGATGTCCGCGTCACTGATGTCAGGAGCCACTTTCAGAAAAACAGGCACCCTCCTCACTTGACTATTCCTTGTGCTTATCACTTGCTATTTAGCAAAACAAACAAGATAATTCCCTTTAAATTCAATCCTGCAATTGTACCAAAGACAAATTTAATTTAATTATTAATTAATATAAATACCTTGAGCAATTCTGCTAAACTATCCGACTTTTGTAAATCCCTTAAATTTGGCGTATTTGGCGATGACACGTTTATCACAAAATAGTCCGCACAGTCACTAAACTTGGTGATCCCTTTACAATAATCTGAGATTCTATCCAGCGACTCCTTATTCGCCCCCAAATTTACTCCAACGACGTATTCAGGACTTTCATCTTTAAATTTTTTCACCCGCAGATAAACTGCGTCATGGCCATCATTATTAAATCCGTACCTATCCTTAATTAATCATAAAATGTGCCATTAAATCGTTTAAAAAAATTGCACTAAAATCTTGATAAATTAATTAATTAACCTGTTTATAATGGCAGAGTGGTGTGGTAGTCTGAAGACCCTTGGCTTTGGGTTTCCCTCTTGAGGAATGGGGGTCACACTGCCAATTTCCACCCAGCCGTATCCTCCCCTTTTGAGGCCACTCATGCACTCCGCATTCTTATCGAACCCTGCAGCCATTCCTATCGGATTGGAGAATTCCAAGGGGCCAACCTTGGTCCTCAAGTTGGAAGGATCCTCGAGTAAACTAGGCCGCTGAACATGCCACCTCGCCAGATGCACAGCAGCTCGGTGAGATAACTCGGGATCAACGTGAGTCAGTATGGGAGTCACAAAGTCTTCAAAAAATTTGTCATTTCCGGTCCACAAGCCAATGCCTCCAAATGCGAGGGTGCCGGTGACTGCCAGCTTTGCACCCGACTTCGCTTTCCGCTTAAAATCATACAAACCAATTAATATTTAATTAAATACTCTCATTACTCTCCAATAGTTCACTTTATTGCAGATTGCAGTATTACCCAAATTATTTCTCGTTGACTTATCATCATTCCACCTCCACCACCACTCAGTCAACACACGGCTCTTTAATTTAATTAATCGAAAATGAGTCTAAAAATCACATTATTACGTAGCTGAAAGCGAAGCGTCAGCAAGTATTGACTTTAGCGTGTTTGTCCGTCCGTCCGTCCGTCCGTCT
>JAQFZG010003755.1:0-12992 GCA_034695465.1 Entomobrya nicoleti | reverse complement strand
GTAAGCTTGGTGTATTAATTTGTGATGACATTATCCAAAACATTGTTACAGCTTTATTGTTGGACTCGTCTTAAGATTTAAATATAGTGCCGATAAGATATTTTTGAGCTTGTGTATTATCGTGGCATGTGGGCAATTATAAAAAGTTTAATTTTTTTTATATATTTTACTTTTTCAAGTTAAGTGATAATTTTCTAGTTCATGTGTTAGTTGAAAGCTGTAAAAAACAACCGAAAATCATTTTTATGAAACAAGTTACAAACTATTGAAGTTAATAATTTATTGTCATAAATCTTTTTTATTATGCCATAAAAATAGTTTATTCAACCTACTTAATATAGCAATAATATTTTTGTTCACCGGAATGTATTACACTCATAACATAATTATAATCAGTTTATTATTCAGATAAAGCCTCGCGGTTTATATAAAAACATATATCTAATCCATTATTTCACCCGAATCAGAAGTTCAATCATTGTTTTCATAATTGGATTGCTTTCTACTTCTTATTAAAACTTAGTTATATACATTTTTGATTTAATAATACGGAAAACTACTTTAACTTTTTAAAACTCCCCCAAATACTTGTTTAAAGCTTTTAAAACTTCAGGTTTCCTATACATTAGATTAACAGCCAATAAAATTAAGTCTTTTTAGTGCAAATTAGGTTTTTTGATGGCAGCATGCTCCCAGTTCCTAAATAGTTATTCAAATCTTGTTTTATGTCGAGTACTTGTATATAAATTTCAGAGTTATAGGTAAAAAAAGTACTAACAAGGTAGGTCACTCTATCATTTCAGCGGAAATTGATTGAAAATACATTTTCTTGTACCGTTTCTGATGCTGAATAAGATAACAATAATCATTTTCCCGAATGCGCATGTTTGTCGAAATCACCACTTAAGCTAATGCTTAAAACCGCAAGCACAGTCACTGGGTCAAGGCCTCAAGGTGAGAACTGCAGGTTTTGAACGCGTATTGGTAATTTAAATTAAGAAGAATCCCAACTACTAATAAGGCTTGCTTAATATTACAAACATACATATGACATACTTAAGCTATTTAATGTAAAAATGTGTGTAGTCAAAATTCTATGTTTGGCACATTCTGATATAATATAATAAAAACTGTAAGTCAAAACTATGAAGCGTTTCATTTAAGATGAGTGAGCCATAACTAGACTCTTATGACAGAAAATCCTGACATCAAAGGAATATTCGATAAAATCCCATCATTCAAAGTAGTCGGTTATTTGCAGTGTTTCTTTATACTAAGCATAAAGAACAGCACAATAGTAAAAGAGATTGGTATAGTGGAAAGCATTACGACAATTACTATTGGTATTCGAGGAAATTTCAATTTATTACATCCCAATTAAAACAATAGGTAATTCATGATTTACTTGTAACATTTTAGCATGAATTGTAATTACATAACAATATCCATTTAAAATGTAATTCCTTCTTGGAAAAAAACGACATGTCTTGAGCTGCTGATATTTTGTATTGAGCAAACGGTATACATAGTGCAAAGTTGTATCTTTAAAAAATAAATGACGGAAAGGCAAATCATGATTTTGAATGATTGTATCGTTACAATCTTAGCTTTTCTAAATCTCTACCTACTAGAGATTTTTTCCACTTTCTCGAAATTTTGAGCAATTGATCAAGAAAGAAATCAAATCAATAGTGTATTTAAAAAAAATTAATATAAATCTGAGCATAAAGGATGTTTGCTGTCTTACGGTTAAAATATCAAACCTAAAAATTAAAGCTTCAATCTTCAAGTTTTGTGTTTTAATGAATACTTTCGTTATCAGTTATTTTATAGTTTCACGAAGATTTCATCACTCTAACAAGGAAGGAAAAACTCGCCAAATTTGCATCTGATTAAGCCAACAATTTGTCGAACCAAATCGCAATATTGGTCAATTAGTCCGTCTAGCATCAATTAGGTTGTTTTTATGAATATTTAGTCGTTGTGCTCTGTGAACATAAAATATTTACTGCAATTAATAAACATGTGTTTTGGCGTTTCACATACCCCGTACCCGACTGTATATGTACAAACTTGCAGTCAATACAAGTTATATTTGAGTTCAATTTGTTTGTTTTTGTTGGATTTAAAGCAAATAAATGAAGTAAACTTAGTTGCTAATAGTTAAAACTAAAAACAGGAAATATCAGTGTTCTTCGTTAGAAGCGTTGTTTATTAAAATATTAATTTTAATAACGTACATTTTCAGACATACTGCTGCACGTGCTTAGTAACCTATTTCCATGTTTTAATCAAATCTTTTCCAAATCATTGAAACAATTTGTTCTGTGAACTGTGTGCATACAAATTTATTTTAACCTATACTAATCTGACTATCTTTGTAACTTAATAGATAACTAGGAAACTTTGTAGAATACCACTCTAATTTGTAAAAACGTGAAGTTAGGTTTAGTTTCGCATCAACTTCTCTTGTTTCTTAAATTTTATGTTCAAATAAATATAGAGACTACTACTTTATAATTTTATGCTCAGACTTGTATTGAAAATATTGTTTACAAAAACAAAAAAGCGGCAAACCAATAAGTAGTTGTAAATGTTAGATGCATGTATTATCCACTGAATTTGTGATTAAATTTATATAGTAAAACTTTTTTGCACAAAAACAATTTTTGTTTTGACAATTAAAATCAGGTATTTTAATTATTTATGAATTTATATGACAAGTTTTCTGTGTATTTGCAAATCCAGTCACAACAGATGCTTCATTCGACCGAACCTCCAAACATTCTAACCAAACTTCTTGAAAATAGAAAGGAAACTTTGCAAATGATATTTTGCAGAACTGCTTTGAAAATTCATAAGTAAAATTTGTAAAAAAGACAAATTTGTTAAGTTACACTAAATATGTAAGCAATGCATTGAGTCTAATTGAACCGAAAGTATCAGGGTTAACTATTTTAAAAATCACTAACGTTTCTGTACAAATAAAACAAAATAATTACCATGACAAAATTGGGCTTTACTTTGCGTTTCCTGGCAATACTCCAAGTGCGCCACTCTATCTCCACTAAAACGTCCCACATAACCCGCACAGATAACATAATAAGTGGTAATATTGCCAGAGAACTTTTCAATCCAGAAAAATACATTGTACAGTTTCACATGATTGATTTGAATACTGTTTTTCAATCAGAAAGTCAATTACGTACTGAAAACTTGACCTTATCAGAATTATATTTGCTTACAATGCAAACACATGAAACGAATTCAAACAACACTTGCCAAACACTCTCTTGCACCGACATGTCAAGTTTAATAAAATTTCATCACCCTATTACTATCGTAGTAACTCCATTGCAACATAATCCCGCAAACCAATTAACCTTTGGCTCCATTGCAATGTATACCACCACAATTGTAATGTTCATATCTTTTACATCGTGTAGAAATCATCCTAAAATGGACCTGTCGTGAACGCATATGTAGCAACAACTCAAGAATTCTTGCTTTTCTGTAACATTTTTTTCTTGGTTCAATGTAACATTTTTTCTTGCTTTTCTGTAACATTTTTTCTTGCTTTTCTGTAACATTTTTTCTTGGTTCGATGTAACATTTTTTCTTGGTTCAATGATAGATATTTTTCTTGGTAAAACGATGTGTTTTTTGTGCCTTTATTGTATGACTTATTTAAATATTTTACTTAATTGATGTCAAACCATTCTTCTGACCGCATTCTAAGTGTAAGATTATTTCTAAGAGTAGTATTTCTAAGTGTAATGTGATTTAAGAAGATCTTTTTATATTTTTGTAACCTGTAAAATTCCATGCTATTCACTTGCTAACTTGTAAGTAAATCATTCAAGTGATGATGATGATGACGACGACATGTGTATGCAGATAAGGAGACCTTTTTGTATTATGCCTTTGTTCTAATCTTATCTTGAGTGAATCATCGTAGAATTATTGTACGTACGCTTCGTCTAACTTGAGCAAGCTATATAAGGAAGAGGAGGAGAGTTGCTCAAGGCCCCATTACTTTTATCTGTCTTCTGCGGTGCACTATGCCCAGTTGACCATCCATTTCCATTTAACTTTTAACTGTACAATAAACTGGCTTGACCAAGTATCTTAAATTACCCCAGTAGTATTTTTGAGTATTTGTAATTTCCATCACCACCAGCATCCAGTACTTCATTCACTAGACTTGTAGCTTTACACCATAAGCCCTCACATTGAAACTAACACACACTCATCTTCCCGTGCAACAGAGAGTGCATCACTACACATCACCGCCGTTTGACAAGCAGCTGATGATGACAGTGCATTCATTTCATGCAACCAGATATTAAGATCATTTTCCTAGTCTTTTTAAATTAACTAATAATTTTCACAATCCTTAAACTGTGCCCTTAAAACAGGACCAATTTTCGAAAGGAAAACCATGGAATATAATAATTTATTCTCCATCAGTAAAAGTAATTGTATATGTTTCTAATATAACTGGTAAAGTTCTATAAAAAAAGTTGCTGTGCAACAACTACTGCAACGAAAAGCTTCAGAAATTAACATCAAATGATTTCACCGTCATGTTGCGGGATCCCACATCATTTCATAAAAACCACTTCTCAAATAGTAATGGAAAGAAAATTGTGACAATATTAAATCCCTGGTCGGCAGGTTATTTTAAGCGTGTTCCCGATCGTCACGCATGCCAACAATCTTTTAAAAGAATGATTCCTCGGCTTGCCAGTTTCTGCGATTCGATTATAATGATCCCCCTTACATTGGGTTCTTATCATAATATTTCAGTTCAATTGATTCATTTGTATAAGGAGTCCACGGAAGCTATGAAAGCTTTCAATGACTCTGGCGAACTGCTCGAAGGGCCGTATAGCTTTTTAAATCCGGAGGAATTATTTTGGAAACACTTCGGACTTGTGTATTACGACAGTGTCCAAATAAAGTTGTTATATTGCTCAGCTAAAAATCAAGATGGCGCTGAGAAGAACACTGAATATACACAAGGATATATGCTATGGATCCTCCCTTTTAGGCTAGAAGTTTGGATTTGTTTATTAGGACTTTTAGTATTAATTCCATATCTTATTTCAGATGGAAGGGGCTTAAAGTTATGCGTTATTAAATTTTTCGATGTAATTGCTATATTCACATCGCGACCAATAACAATTGAAGCAGGTCTCCGAAAATACGTCTGTATTTGTCTGATTTTCAGTACTCTCTTTTTAAGCATAATTTATCAAAACAGTGTAACAAGTTTGGTAACTGTGCCTGACGAGGAAAAAAGTTTAAATAATTTATATGAAATTATAGAGTCTGGTTATAAACTACTTTGGAAATACGAAGAACTTTCTATTCCACCTGAAAAGTTATTTGCTGTGGATTTTCAAAGATATAATATAGCACACAAAATTAATACAAGTTTCGAATATACAAAGGTAGCGCCTTCAGTAGTTTTGACTGAAAATGATAACTTTGAAAAATATGCTATTTTTATCAGCGGAACATCAGAAAGAGGCATTGTAGTTATTATTGAAAAGTTTATCAAAAAAATGTCAACGACAAATAAGACTGTGAAATGTCACTCTGTAAGGGAGGGATTAAACCCAACATCGTTTTACTGGCAAATTTCCACCGTTAGTCGTCCCTGGTTAAGTTTATCCATAGAACGACTTAAGCAGGCTGGTTTTAATGGAAAATGGGATGGATGGTCGCAATGGGCTAGTTTTCTGTTTAAAAAAATATCTCCGACAGAAGTACGCGGTTTACCTGATCCAGACGTTATCGACTCTGTTAAACTAACAGACATATTTATGCTTTGGATCCTTTTAAATATTTCAGTGATGCTTGTATTATTTTTTGAATGGCTTAGTGTATACTACTTACGTTTGATGAAGAGTAAAATTGAATTATGGTTTAGGCTGGTTTCTTACGTTGTAATGTTTGAGATGCATAAGTTTCCGCAAAGATTTAAAATATTTTCATCAAATTTTTTGAAAATATGTAAATATTCGAAACGGTAAAACGCCACAGCTATTAATGTTTTAGTCTAGTGTTTAAATTTGTAATAATCTTTACCCCGTAATATTTTAAATTTTTACACCAATTTCTTGGTAGATCATGATCCAATTTGTTGCTTTGTATGTACAAGCCTGCATGATTTTTTAACCATTTTATTGGATTGTAAATAATGGCAAACACACATGATTATGTATGTAATTTTACAATGTTTCAACTCAAATGATTTTTTATCAATGAATTTAACTGCATACCAAGAATAAAATATTTTTTTTTCAATTGTAGGAAAAATGTATAACCCAAATAAACAAAATATCATTTTATTGAGCCAAACTAAAAAGTTGTTACAATTTTAAATTTAAAATGTGTAATATTTATACTAATATTCACTACTTCACTCCATTTCTATTTTGTAATTCTCAATATTTCTACCCAGCACATATTCCCGATTTATTTTCTCTAAACCTCGTTGATTTCTCGCACACATCTCGACAAACTGAGAAAACATAGTTCTCCCTGTCACAGTTTTTCTCATAATTAAACAAAGAGTAACTGTTGTGTTATCATAATTTTCTAAAACTACTTTGCATTTTACAGCAACACGATATTCCCCATCTGTTAAGTCCTTATATCCCTGAACAATGAACTTGAACTTCAATTCTACATGATCCTTTTACATTAACATAGTTACAAAAACAAAGTTTTCTTTTAAAATGATCTCTGATTTATCCTCATCCCCAATATTAAACGAATAAATAAAGAATATTTTGAATTATTGATATGGTTAAATGACTGAACCTACATATTTACGTTTAAATCTCCCACTTTTATGTTCACATGAATCTTTAATTGGCAGTTATTTTCTAGTTTCTACAAGCTTGGATCACCCAAAGAAGGAAGCAATCGTTATAAATGAAAACCATTGAATTTCAGCTCATAAGAGCAAAGGCTTTTTCCCAGTTTCATGAGGTTTTGACAAATCAAACAAGGAAGGAATCAAAAAGATGTTGTGTAAATATTAATACAATATTACATTGGAACATATACGCTATTCAAATGTTAGACAACGGTAAAATTACATAAACTATATTTAAAAAAGTTAGTTGTGCAGCAAGTCATGGAAGTATCGGCCAATTTGTCGGTCTGGCATCCATAAAATTGTTGTTATGAATACCTAGACAATGCGCTGATTTTTCTATGAACATAAAATACTGGTTGCAATAATATTCAATATGTGCTGGAATCGTGTATACCCTATGACCGACTGTTTATGTACATTCTAGCAGTGAATATAGTTTATTAAATTGATTGTAAGTACAAAAACGTTTTTAGTAACATAATAAATATGCGCCAGATTAATCACTTTAACGTCCTTTGCTAAGTTCCATTTATTTGTGATTTTATTCTAATAAAAACAATTAAATGGAGTAAACTTGGTTCCTAAATTTTAAAACTAAAAACGGGAAATAACAACGTTTTTCGTTGGCACCATTTGTTCATTAACGTAATTATTTTAATAACGTACATCTTCAGGACACTCCTGCACGTGTTCAGTAACCTATTCCATGTTTAAATCAAAGTTTTTGTACCAATCATCAAAACAATTTGATTTGTCTACTTTCTAGTTATATGCAAAACAATCTATTTTAACCTATAATAATCTGCCTATCTTTGAAATTTAATAGATAACCAGGAATTGTTGTTGAGTCCCACTGTAATTTCTAACAACAGGAATTTAAGATTAGTTTCGCATTAACTCCTCTTGTTTCTTAAATTGTATGTCTAAATTATTTATAAGTAATATGATACTGCTGCTACTTCATATTTTTGTGCTCAAGTTTTAGCATTAAAATTATTGTTTACAAAAACAAAAAAAAACAAAGTAATAAGTTGTTGCAAGGTTAATTGCATCTATTAGGCACTCAAGTTATAATAAAATTGATAGGGTAAAACTATATTTGTTTTGACAATCAAAATCATGTATGTTAATTGTTTAGAAAATCATGTGGCAAGTTTTTTGTGTACTTGCAAACCCAGTCACAACAAATGCTTCATTCTACAAAACCTCCGAACCTACTAATGAACCAAAATCCTCGAAAATAGACAGACAACTTTGCAAGTGATGTTTTGCAGAACTGCTTTGAAAATTCAAAAGCAAATTTGTAAAAAAGACAAACTTTTTTCAGATGGAATAAATGTGTAAGCAATGCATTGAGTGTAATTGAACGGAAAGTACAATAGTTAATAATTTTTAAAAAGACTAAAGTTTCTGGCCAATTCAAAAAAATTTCACGATGCCTTTAACATTGCTACTCGTAGCAATACTCCCAGTACATTACTCAATCTCCACTAAAACCTCACATAAAGCTCCAAAACATAACATAATAAGTGGTTATGTTGCCCGCGAACTTTTCAATCCTAAAAAATACATTCTACAGTTTCACATGATTGATTTGAATACTGTTTTTTAATCAGAAAGTCAATTACATACTGAAAACTTGACCTTATCAGAATTATATTTCCTTACAAACAAAAAATATGAAACGAATTTAAACAACACTTGCCAAACACCCTCTTGCACAGAAATGTCAGCTTTAATGAAATTTCATCACCCTATTACTATTGTTATAACTCCATTAGTTCAAAAGCCAACAAAACGTTTAAACATTGGCCCTATTGAAATGTACACGACTACAGTTGTAATCTTCATATCATTCACTTCATCTGAGACCCAAACTAAAATGGACGTACTTTCAATAGGTATTACCTGGACTGCGATCAATCATTCCCCGTCAATAAAAATAATTTTATCGGTTTGTAATGACAATGGCAAAGTTCTATCAAGACAGTTGCTCTGCAACAACTACTGCAATGAAAAGCTGCAGGCGTTAACACCAAATGAATTCCTGGACATTTTGCAAGATCCCACCTCATTCAGTAAAATCCACTTTTGGAACGGTAACGGAAAGAAAATCGTGGCAATATTCATTCCCAGGTCGACATTATATTTTATCAGAAAGTTTGTACCTAATCGTCACGCTTGCCGGCTTTTTGCCACAAGAAGGATTGCTTGGCTTGCAAGTTTCTGCGATTCGATTATTATGACTCCTCTAACTTTGGGTTTCCATCATAATATAACAGTTCAACTTGTTCATAAAATAAAAGAGCCCAACAAAGCTTTGAAAGCTATAAATGACTCAAACGAAGTGTTTGAAGGGCCTTACAGCTTTTCGGAACCTGACAAAATATATTGGAGACACTTTGGACTTGTATTTTTCGAAACGATCCAAATAAAGTTGTTATATTGATCTGCTAAATATCAGAACGGCTCTGGGCAAAACACCGGATTTAGGAACGGATACATGATTTGGACAAGCCCTTTTAAATTAGAAGTTTGGATTGTTTTGCTAGCAATTGTGGTAGTGATTCCGCATTTGATCTCAAATAGGATTGGCTTAATAGTTTGTCTTTGTAAAATATTTAAAGTAATAGCCATACTATTAACACAATTTGTAACAATTCCGTCCTGGTATACGAAATTTGTATGCATTTATCTCGTTTTTAGTGCCATGTTCATGAGCATATTATACCAAAACAGTTTAACTAGTTCGGTAATTGTACCTGATGAGGAAAAAACTTTAATTAATTTGTACGAAATTATAGAGTCAGGTTACAAACTATTTTGGAAACAAGAAGAACTTTCGATCCCACCGGAAAAAATATTTCTTTTGGATTTCAAAAAATATAATATAGCAAAGATTAATACAAGTTTTGAACATACAACGGTCTCACCTTCCAATTTTTTCAGTAAAAAGGAGAACATTGAAAAATATGCTATTTTTATTAGCCAAAAGACACAACGACGTGTCGTAATTATTATTGAAAATTTTATCAAAAAAACTTTGCGGACAAAAAAGTCTGTAAAATGTCACTCTGTGCGTGAGGGGCGAAATCCAAGATCATTTTATTTTCACGTTTCATCTTCTAGTCGTCCGTGGTTAATTTTATCAATTCAAAGAGTTAAACAAGCAGGTTTGGATAAAAGGTGGGATAAATGGGCGCTATGGGCTAGTTTTATTTCCAATAAAGTATCTCCAGTAAAAATACGGGATTTACCGGATCCAGAAAATATCAACGCCGTTAAACTGAGAGACATATTTATACTTGGACTCCTTTTAAATGCTTGTGGTATGTTTATGTTATTGTGTGAATGGCTGAGTATTCACTACTTACGGTTGATTAAGAAGTTAAAATTATGGTTGATGTTGATTCTGTGTATTGCAATGTTTCAACTGGAAAAGCATCCAGATACATTTAAAGTATTTTCATCAAGAATTGTGTAAATATTTAAATATTTCAGACGGTAAAACATATTAGCTATTTATGTTTGAGATGATGGATTATATATGTGGCAAATCATTGGGACTTATTGAGCTGAATAAATTGAAAATAATGTATCAAATCCAGTCATCATTTATTTTTTCAGATGGAGAAGAAAATTAATATCTAGATATTGATTAACTTTGTTGTGCAAAAGTTCTGTTTTTCATGTACCAGTCTATGTATAGAATGAAGTGTTTATAAGTGTGAATAAACCTTCGTTTGTGCTTATTTTGTGATGTCACCAAGGCTGACAATTTTTGTAGAGGATTGCCTCTGGTCATATACATATATATAAGTTCAATGAAAAATTCCGCTAATTTAACACGTTAAATATATACATATCAAGTATACATACAGTAATTTGAGGAGTACAGGGTAATAACTTATTTGCAAATAAAAACAGTAGTCAATATTCTACAAAGTTCAAATATTTTCTGACGTAATAATGTGAAGTTTTATTTCAGCTAACTTGAAAAATGATACAAAATAATTCTAACTAGTATGCCTTGTGAATTCGTTTGTCTAACGTAAGTTCTATATTTTTGCATTATATGATTCTTACTAGGGAGAAAGTCTAATACGCAAAACTAAAGTAAATAATGAAGACCAATTTATTTTAAAACTTGTCCGTTATTCGGTTTTAACAAAATGGTATATCGGTGCATACACAAAATCGGTCTTTACAGTAACTTTGATCTATTCCGTTTTTCGTATTAGTTTTTACTTAACTTTTGATCTATTAAAAGAGTTATGCTAACTGCAAGGTTACACTTTTTTAGAAAACGTGCTCATGGATGATGCAACCCACTTTTTCCGCTGTCAATTAATTAATGCAAATAACAATCACATTTTTTAAAATCAAAGATTGAGTTATATATCTATTTATTGAACCTAAGTTTTCATTTGATTTTGGATGTCATCAGTGGTAAAAATTGTTTACTAAATTGTCTTTGATACATAATTCAAGTCATAGAAAATTCCTTTAAAAAAGACTATAAATAAATCACACATCACGTTCTGTACATAGTACTTTAGTAGAATTTAAACTATTTAAAGAAATTTGCAAGCAATTATTTATAAAAAAAGAGTGTTTAAAGTAAGCTCAATTGATTCAATTGGCGGAATTAGTTGTCACTCTAAACAACAAATGATTTCGGCTACTACATATAACATAAAACTTTACATAAACAAGTGAAACTGACATAACGATCAAATGCTGAGTTACAAAGCTTAAACGTTTGTCGGATAAGTGTTTTCCGACGCATGAAAAAATGCAAACATGTCTATCATCATTATGTCCTCAATTTAAAGTCATTACCGCAAATGTCTTTTTTTGAAGGACAATTAACACTTGGCCAAGCTATTCCGTAGTATAAACTCTGAAGTAAAATACATTCCACTGAAATAAATGTACTGAAGTCGTGGAGTTTTTCAGCTTCTCTAGTTAGTACGAAGCAATACACTGTAAAAGCATGTTATGTATCAACTTGATTCGCAACATAAACTTTGTTTACGCTATATATCTTGTTGAGTTTGATATAAACAAATTTTGTCAAAAATACTATATTAAAGAATACAAATCGTTAGAACGTTTTACTTTTTAATTCTTCATATCGGTTTTTTCTTGCTAAAATTTTTTCCAGATAAAACGACTTTAAAATATTGTCGTTTGTACGGTTGCAGAATGAAAATTCAGACAGTTTTTGTAGGCATCATAATATGCCTCATACATGTATCTAAAACGAATAAATTTAACATCCAGTTTTACAGAAATAACTACGACCAAATTTTTGGTAAGAATTTTTTCACCAAAAAATTAAATATTTTTGTTTCCAGTATGCGTTTTGAGTACAGTCTAACAAGTTTTATTAGAATTTCCACAAGGTTACTCTTTCGAAAGCAAGTTCGCAGAGAACTGCACAAATTTGGGAAGATTTAACTACGTACGGATCGAGAGAGTTGTCACTGACACTTGTCTAATCCTTTATGGATATTCCGACTGTCAAGGCTCCTGGAGTTATAAAATCTTGCCCTCAAACCAATCTCAACCAGTCTTTTCGTAAACAAAAAACATGGTTTTACGTTCTTGTTACGTTACTTAATAAGAAATCAAATCTAATGAATATTTTTATTGTTCTCGTAGTGTTGTGGATATACCCATTGGATCATTTCACATTTGCAGTAGTGAAGATGCAGGATCAATGCTGAATGTTGACATTCAATACTTTAAAAACGATAGAATCGACATGATGTACCTACCTCCTACTGCACTCAATAGTTATAGAAGTGTGTGCAGTTGTGTCAATGTCCCAGAATATATACTGAAAAGTAAAGGCAAGTGGTCAATTAAAAGTCACGGTAATGGCATGTTAATCTACTTTGAGCAAGGTTGCACACAAGTCAGGTCGAAAGCCAGATTTATTGCTGCTGGGCATAATTATGAATCAGGAAATTTGTACAAATTTATTACACAAGGTACAAAAGTCACAGGTCAAATAATTAACGTCATGTCGTTTGGACCTGCCCAAAACTCAACCACTTGTCCGTTTGAGTGGAGAAAGGCACTCCAATTT
>JAQFZG010003754.1:0-12994 GCA_034695465.1 Entomobrya nicoleti | reverse complement strand
TCGTCAAATTGCCCTGAAACTTTTTGAAATTGCCCGGTGACGCCGTCACCGCGTCACGTAAGAATTCGAACGTACGCTGTATAGTGACTTTTTAGAGAAAAACTTATCTTTATTCAATTTTATAGAAATTATTTAAATAAGTAAAATGCATAATATTTTATTTATTTCATGAAGAGAGCTTCTCTGCTGCAGCGGTGGTATACACTGCGATTTCCTTGCATCCGAGATTAGTTAGCCCCACTGCAGTACCTGCACCACTAAGAAACTTTCCACCAATCAGGTTGACGTCTTCAATGAGAATAGATGAGTGAAGCTTGATCTAAGCATAAAAATTACCACAAAAAAATCAATGATCAACCCAAGCCATACCAAACTATTGTTAAATGATATATTTTCCTACTTACCGGCGACCTCTGTTCGCCTTTATGCCTTCTCCTCAGTGCCCACACCCTTGCTTCATCATCCTCGGATACAGTCATTAGCAAATTTTGACCAGGGCACAAGTCCATCGAAGAGATCCATCTGGCATGCGCATACACCTGGGCAGAGAGTACCTTCTCAACTAAATTGTACATTCTTATAATCCCCGATCCATAAGACACCACAGCATAAGGATACCACAAAATGATACCCGTCACAGCTTCCGGTTTACTCAGTACATACTCTGTTGACTTGACTGGTTGATTTGCCATCCCATGGAATCCCGTCCAGACTGCCAAATTCCCTGATGATGTACCCACAACTAATAATCCGCTTCTCTTTGCACAAATCTCCGCCACTGGCTCTGATGAAATTCTTAGCGTTTTCATAAGTTGGATGACTGCACCCTTGCTACTTGATCCCCTGGAATTATCATAGCTAAACAAGTGGATCTCTCCCTTGTCATTACCCAAAATGAGGTAGTCATTTGTCGCTGTAATTGTTCTACAACATTTGAGTAGACAAGACTCCTCAGCTGCTGCTGCGTCACCACCACCCCCACTATCCGTACTACTGGAGGAGTCATTACTCCACTTGAGCAACTGCTTAGTCCCCATTTCATTGTAAAAATACGTAGCCAAATTGGTACAGATGAGGAGCACCTTTTGAGTACCATTTTTGAGTGATACCCATTTCGCCCTGAGAATCATACACCGAGTAAACTTTTGTACGGAACTGGGCAACTGAATGGTGTGAACATGCTTGCTACTAAACTCTTTCCGGTTGTCACTGCAACTCATCTCGTGAATTAAAAAGGTATCCAAGTGGACCACTCCAATGAGAACCTTATTGTCATCCTCGCCCCCACCACCTGATCCCCCACCATAATCACTCAGATTGTCATTACTATAACTACTTGTCTTTTTACCCGCTTTCGAAGAGGAAGAAGGCGAGGCCGACGAAGGAAATGGTCCCCAGTTAACTACCAAGTTTTCCGGTACTGCGGTTACACAGTTTTCTAAAGGAATTAATCCCCAAAAGCTATACAATCCTGATACAGAGCTACCTTTTCTTTCCCTACTTGTTTTAATGGTGCCACCACCGCCGGAACAGGTTGTTCCTTGTGCCATTATGATTTTATGATAACTGACAATACTGTTCACTAATTAACTGGCTAATTTAATTGGCTTCCTATATCCATCTAAACTACAATATTATCCGCATTACTCTCACCGAAAAAACACACACTCGTCTCTCAATCGCCTATCAACTCAGCAAATTGATTGTTGATAGTTGTAAGCAAATAGATTACCATGGTAACCCTTCCTGTTTGCTCTGCACATACATTATGCAGAGCCGCAGCTAGAGAAAACAAAGCATACAATGAAACCAAGACTTTTCCCAAGTGAAAATCTCAACTAGCCCCTAAACCGATTTCTTTCCTCTGATTTCGTCCATTTTCCATGACCCACCATATTTCCATTTTGTACACACTATCAGTATATATGCATCAGGATGAAAGGAGTAGCATAGCAATTAATTAATCAATTAATTATATACCCACACCACGATACCACTACTCAACTTTCAAAATATCATGGTCTAATTCTATTAATCCCCTTTTCTCAGTGTTATGTTCAACCATTTATGGTTGGTAGTTGGTATCCCATGCTATTCTACTTATTGCCGAGTATATATTTTTTTCTTCAATAATCCGCTCCATTCCATACACAGGAGCTTATAGACGAAACTATTTGTTCCCTTCTGTTTATATCGCTGCTACTAATTTATTAAATTTACTCTTCTTGTGCGGACGTGGCTATCGTTTTTGCAAATGATCCGTGCTGCCAACAAACACATGTGTGCATGTGTCTATCCCCAAAACTAGTAGACATTTTTTTATTCGGTCAAATACCCTTTTACTTTTCCTTGTTAATATGCTTTTGAAGTCCGCTGCTTCTCTGTTCACAACAACTTTATCATCATCATTTATCGCTCGTTCACTTCATGCCTAGTTTTCTAATAAATGTGAATGGACGTGCAGTTTTTCTTTGTTCCGTTTTGGGAAAAAAATATAATAATGTCGCTCACACTCTCTCAAATAAAAGTAGACTTGTTGAGGCGAGAAATATACATACAAACAAATTAAGTACGTGATATGAGTCCATATATTTTGTACACATTCTTGTATTTTTATAAATGGAATTGAGAAAACAAAAAAAAATCCCTTTTTTTATTCCTTCCTGTTTCCATACTTAATATTATTAGTCGTCCATTTCCACTTTTTTTATTTACTGTTGAGTTGATGCTCATTATTTTTATTTTGAGGGAGAAAGAGGTACCCTTCTTCTTCCTTTCTTATTGTATGGTGTATGGAGTTAGCAAAGTAGAGATGGAGTCGATGTGATTTTGTTGAAAGCATTAATACAAAAAAGTGGAAAATCTTTCGTATTTTTTTCTTGAGCTTTAAGAAGTACTCCCATTCGTCCTTGTCCAAGTTAGTCTTGTTTTTTCCTGATTGTAAATTTGTGTTGAGCTGTTTGGAAAAACTGCAACGTGGTATAAGAAGAAGGAAGACACATGGTAAGGTTTTTTTTGGGGAATGGAAGAAACTGAAAAAAATGAACATGAAGTAATGCAAAGTGAAACAATTCATTGACTCGTTTTGCACTCTCAAAAAACATAACAGCACAACATCTTGGTTGGTAAGAAAGGAGAATAAATAAAATTAAAGAGAGTGAATGTTGTGAATGGATGGAGTGCTTAGTTGGAGAGACAGGCACAAAAGCACACAAGTAAAAATTGCATGGTGAAATGGATGCTGCAAAATTGCTGCTGTTGGAATTGTACTTTTTTTTAAAAGAAGAAACAAAGATACGTTTTTTTTTGCACTTTGCTAAAACAGCTTGTTTGATAGATCACCGAAAGGGTTAAATATGCGACCCATTAAAGTATATTAGTTGTGAGGATGACATGCGACAGCTTACAAATTTTCATGAGAGTACATTTCATGTTTTGGGGTAACCGGAGAACAAAGACCTTTACAAACATTCTGTATTTATTTTGCTGACAGTTTGAAAAAGACAAATAATACATTATTGCTCTTGTGTCATTAATATTTCTTTTGGATGTATTTATGCTGGTGCTGGAGGTGGCAAATATCTAGGTGTTGTAGTGGTTGTAAAGTAAGTTGGAGGTGCTCTTCTGCTACACTGCCGAATATGGTTTTCAGATCCATACACACAACTGCTCCTGTTTTCGTCAAAAAACTGACCTTGTAGACAAGATCTGGTTTGGTATCCATTACGAACGGAACATTGCCTGTAGCGGGTGCAGTCTTGAGGATCAGGCTCACGGACATTGCGGGGCCAATCACATTTACCTATAAGGCCATTGAATGCAGTGCCAGGTCTATTTTTTATTCACCAGAAAAAAAAACAATATTAAGGTGCATTTTATTTACATTGAAATAAATGTTTACATGGTTTTATTAAACGTACCCGCAAGATTTCACGTAAATTCTTCCCTGCTCGCATTCCACAAACCGGGTACATGAGGTGGGATGTGGTGCAATGTAATTAAACTCACAAGCTAGGTTAAGCCGATTAGCAGTCGAACTCCTTGATAACCTACTGGAAGGTCCAAGACTACTTCGTCTTTTCCTTTTTATGACAACAGCATCATCATCGGCATCTTGATGCTTTCCATGACTTTTCCAGTTGATATCAATGTCATGTGCCAAGGAAACTGGTTTTCTGCAAGGGACTTTAAACGCATGATCGCATCTTTCCGCTATCCTGTCGTAGAGCGTTCCAGGTGGACAACTTTTAACGTGGAGGGTAGCCTCTTGACACTCTAAAAACTTGTTACAGTGATCGGGATGCGAAGCACGGTAATGGTCTCCCGTGTCACAACCGTACGTGGCCAGGTCACTTGGTCTACTTTGACAGTCCACCTGGTCAGCAAAGTTGCATACTCCACTGAGAGAATCAAAAACTGTTCCTAACCCACATGTGTGCACAGACTCTCTTCCACCAGCATCGCATAATCGGTATTTATTGCAGAACTGAGGGTCTGCCTTGATCCCATTGAAATTACATCGAGTCATTCGCAACTCTGTTGATGCTTCTGACATTCTTTTTTTCCTTAGACCATTCCCACTGCCAGCAGCGTTTTCATTACACTGGGGAACATTAGCTGGCCAGTCACACACGAGTAGGTCAGGATTGAATACTGTTCCGGGCCCACAACTCTTCAAAAAGAAGGTACCCCTACCATCCCCACTGCACTGGATATAGTTGGTACACGTATGAGGATGTGGGTGGAGACCATGATTATTGGAAATGGAAGAGGACAATTTACACAGATTTTCTAGCTGGGAATCATCATTACCATTAGCTTCATGATCATTATGATCATGCTCCAAAGACTGCAAATCTTGGGTCACTCCACTTACTCGACTCTCTTCCGGAATCTGCAGAGCTGCTGGAGCTTGAGTAGTCGTCGGACTCATTATTTGAAGTAGTGTCCATTGTAAAATGGCATCATCATCATGATCATCAGACTCCAGAGAAGGTATCTTTTCATGGTCCATAGGACACGGTGATGATGGTGTTGACTCAATCGACTCCTCTCTCCGGTCTACACACTCTCCCGTTTCCGCATCAAAATAACTTTGTTCATTCTCACATTTATTTATGGTAAATGCACTGCTGCTTTGACTGCACTCTGTGTACCAGTCACCATCTCTACCATCAGTACATTGTAGTTTCTTAATGGGAAACCTGTAAAAACAAATAATGCGTGACGAAAGAAAGAAAGAAAAACGTTTTTCTTCTCAGCAATCTCATTTCAATTTCATTGAAAAGCTCTCAGCAGCAGGGGCAATAAAGTGTCAACAGCAAGAGAAAAAAAAGAATAATAAAAAGACAAGCAAGATGAAAATAAAAACTATTAAAATGGATTTGAAAAAAAGAAGAGAATAAAAGACAAAATTACTTTCCATTTGTAGAAGTAGCGGGAGCAGTGGTGGTGGTGGTGATGATGTTAGAAGGGAAAGGACATAGCTTGTTGTAGGTAGACTCATTCACATCTGCTCCCAAATGAAATGGTCCTGCGATGCAGTTGATGGTGTTGGTAGATGTCCACCTACCATTATTACTAGAAGAATGGTTATGGTGATGAGGAGAATGAAGAGTACGCTTGCAACGTGAGCTTGTGTTTCCATTAAAATCTTGATAATCGCCAACATCACCACCATGATCACCATTCTTCTCATCTTGCTCGTTGTTCTCAAGATGCAAAGGAGATGGTTGAACTGGAGATATTCTAGTAGAATTTATTTCACTCGCTGCTTCTTCTTGTGGGACCTTCAGCTTCAAAGCAGCAGAAGTAGGAGACGAAGTGTTATAATCCTTCATGGCGGTGGTGGCACTGCTAGAATAAATCTCTCTTTTGTGGTGACAGTCTACTAGGTTTTCTACAATTCGTGGCCATGTGCGCCCTTCCACGGCAGGCATCATCCTCCCATTCTCATTTGCAATTATAGCGATCACGATGATTTTGATGATTAGATTGGATATAAATGGCACCCTCCTGGATACACCAGTTCCTCCTTTAAAATTAGAGCAAAGAGGCATATTTTTTGGATGGGAAAATGGAAAGGTAAAAGTGAGAAGAATAGTAATAAAAGTGTAATAATGATGTAGGCTGTTCTTAAGACAATTTGCAAATGGTCAAACGATATACATATGCGAAAATTAATATTTTATGTTTGAAGACGACCGGATATTATGGTATTTTCAACTTTACAATAAAAAACGCAAACTGGCATCCTTCTGAATATTATCATTTTTAGGTGGTTTTCCTCCTTGACCTAACTACTGCCACATGTCGAAAAGAGAAAATGACAATTCTTCTTTTAATGTGCGTAATCCTAAAATAAATGTGCAATCCAAAATATACATATCATGATCATGATCTTAAATACAATGAGAACACAATATACAACACGTTTACTAGCTTGGTTGAAACCACAGTGCTAATATAACGTCATCAAATTACATCATGTGAAATGGAGTCAAACCACTTTAATTACCACTTTAGCCATTTATTTGAAAAAACACTTTATTCGTGCTTTGCGCGAGGGAAAATGCCTTGCCTGTGAATAAAGTGTTGATTGTACTGAAGTATTATAAATAATGTAACCAATGTCGCCTGCCAAAACCAAAAAATATTAACGTGCATTTTGGTTTTAACTTTGACGACTACTCAGATTAGCGTGCGAGCCTAAACCAAAGAGATATTTGTCTTCTTATTAAACTTTTCTAAAAGTTGCACAGTTTACTGAAAGATATTGCAAACCTACATAACTCATAAGTAGGCATTTAGTATTTCATGTTTAAGATGCACATCCAGTCTATACGGTCGTTGGCATCTTCATCATGCCTGGCTAAGATGTTTTGCATTTGCTTATCGTCTTTCCAAAAACTGTTCGACAGTCGAGAGTCGATATCATTCCTAGCAAGCATCGTTTTCATGTTTTGCAACATGGAAGGAATTCGTCCTTTTTAAAGCTTGAAAAATTCAAATGAACTATAAAAATCACTGCAGCTGGTGAACTACCTATCTATCCACATTATATTTTATGACTTGACTTTTTTAAAGTCAGCGATTTTCAATCTGTCTATCTACCAATGCAATGGCAATAACAATAGTCATTTTTCTTGCCTTTGTCATACCTTATCGTATTGCTATGTACAAAACATTAGTTTACCAATATGATTTTAAGGTTGCATTTATTTTGCATTGATATAATGCTGATGACTTTTATGATTGACATGTTAATGAATGTCCATGTTTTTTCTACGAAAAGAAGCCAATGATTCACTGAAATGAAAAGTGAGCATAAAGCACACTGAAACTGGAGCCGGAGAGCTGTGTACAGATCTCGGCAAACATAAAAAAAAGACCTGAAGAAAAACATTGCATTTTTTATTCGAAAAAAGCTTTAAAATATTGCTTTAATTTCTATGAATTTTAAAAATTAAACTTTTTCCCTGTTCTATGATTTTACTTTTTGACAACGTACTTTAATATTTTTTTGAAAAATGATTTTTTTAAACGTTTCTGACTTTGTGGAATCGAAAATGCCTAGTAGAAAAGGGACCAGTTCTGAAAACCAGCCTTTTTTGCCTACAACGGTAATCCGTTACGAGATTCCTGAGACCAAGCCAGGATATCCATGGATGGAAGTAAGTCATGTCATGTCATTTGACTTTGTCACTGAATTGAAATTGTGCTGATAACGCGCTACTCTGTCGTGTATTTTTTTTTTTTTGGGTTATTTCCTCTCATGAGAATATTTGGGGAATAAATTATTTAGCATTTTCGTTTTATTTGCTAATGCCATTGTTTTTGTTTGATAAACAGTTGTATGGGGCCCTAGTAGCTGCTTCTACCTTTCTCTGCTGTGGAATTGTTTCGTCGTATACTTCCGGTGCAATTTACTCCATCCAAACGGATGTCGAATCCAATATAACTCTCAGCCAAAGCAATATCTCTTGGATTGGTATGTTTTTTTTCTTATTTCAATGAAAAAACACTCAATTGAATTGCCTATTATTTTTTTGAGAAGAAAGAAAAAGATTGATTCTTTATTTGGATTTCTTGTCTCTTTTTGTGTAGCGTCAGCTCCTCCACTGGCAGCCCTTCTGGGAACCGTCCTGGTGGGACCAATGATGGAGAAACTGGGTCGGAAGAGGACAATCACATTACTTTCCATTCCATTCATTGCCGGCTGGCTGGTCATTGGTGTGGCAGTTAACTTCACAATGATACTCATTGGCAGACTTGTGACGGGATTAGCGTATGGTATGGCGAGGGCCGTTGCACCACTTTATGTAAGACGACAATGTATCCAACAAAACTCAATCTGTTTTTATATTTTGAAGTTTTACTTATTTATCTAATTATTTATCTATTTATTTGTAGGTGAGTGAAACCTCCCGCCCACAACACAGAGGTAAGCTAGGCTACCTCCCCCCAATTATGTCTGCAATGGGAGTTCTCGTGGGCTGCATGCTAGGAAATTCGATGAACTGGAAGGATTTGGCCATCATCATGGCATTTTTTCCTGCTCTGCTATTCCTAGCATCTCTCTATCTTCCCGAGACACCACACTGGCTCATCAGCCAAAATCAAGAGGATCAAGCATTCCAAGCCCTAAAGAAGCTTCGCTACAGACGGGGCAACGTGGAATCTGATGATCTTCGTTTGTACAAGGAAATTGAAGAGATTCGTGGGAGCATTGAAGCCAATTCCGTTACTGCAGCAGAATATGATCATCATCATGAAGAAGAAGACGGTATCCTCCATTTACTCCAGCAACCCTCCATTCGCCGACCAGCGATTTTAGTCTTCCTGTTAATGATATTCCAACAGTTTTCGGGAGTAAGTGCGATTATCTACTACATGAAAATGATTTTGAATCATGGAGCTGCCGTTGAGCATTCTGCTGCTACCGGAGGAACAACTGGAGGAATGATGGAGGGTGGACCTCCTCATCCACCTCCAACACATACCCTCGATTTTCGTCCAACTATAGTTGGCATTGTTCACATTTGTGCATTTTTCATCACACTCCCACTTGTCGATCGTCTAGGCAGAAAAATCCTTCTCATCATTTCCGGTGTACTAATGGCCCTCTCTCATTTACTCCTCGCCTTCTACTTTTTCGTTTACACTGGTCCTCTCTCGCACAACATGCTTGGGAGTGCTGCTCCCGTTAGCACTGAACCAATGGGCGTCACAGTAAGAAGAGACTTAGGTAGTCATTTCGATGACATTAATAAAATGACCGGTCCCCAGGAAACGACCATTTCCCCTCCTTCTCTACATCCGCAACTTTTCTCATCAGTTCATTCATGGCTTCCTCTCCTTTCCCTTTGTGCTTACATTACATCCTTCTCTTTAGCTTCCCCAGTGCCGTTTATCCTGATGGCAGAACTTTTTAGTTCAAAGGTTAGGGGCTACCTTTGCTCAGCAGCAACTTTAATTTGTAGCATTTCGTCCTTTATTGTCATTTTTCTCTTTCCTCGCTTGATGTACGGGGTCAGTCCTGTTTTCACTTTTGTGCTTTTCGCACTCTTCTGTCTGCAAACCAGTGTTATTGGTTTCATCATTCCAGAAACGAAAGGGAAGAGTTTGGCCGAGATTGAGAATTTGTTTCGGGGACCAAGGGACTTTCGTGGAAAAGTTAAAGCGACAATTTTAGTCCCCGAGTGTGCCATTCTTGATGTGGCCGTGGATCTGGCAGCGGAAGCCAACTCGCAGATCAACAGAAAACAGCAGACTCTTCTGCTTTAAAGGGCACTCATCCATCAAAATCCACAATAATAAGCAAACTACAAATAGAAAAAGCCACCAAGTCAAGTCGCATATAGTCCCATCGTCAACATCAGCTCCAGTCAATCATAACAAATAGGAAAATACACAGCTCTAAAAAGTCCCCAAAATAAATTAAAACTTTTTCTGTTGAACCCTAAACAATTTTTATGTACATATTTTTATACGGCCAGATAAAGTTTTTGAGTTGATTAAAGTTTACCAACTTTGCCCACAATTTTACTCAAAAGTAGTTCAAGGGAACTGCTAAATAATATTAAGTGCTTGTGTGTGTTTATGTGTGAGTGCACGCGTCGTGCTACTGTGGGAAATCCCTTCGGAAATAACTCTGCAACAACAAGAGAGAGGATTTTGTAGCATTAAATCTTGTCATTTCACTTTTATTTGTTGTGATCATCGTCGTCGTGATGTTCAAAACTTTCCCCCTCAACAAACAACTAAATCAGTATACAATTTCGTTGTGAAGTCAAGTCATGGCTTGTAAATTTTAGTTCTCAAAATAATAATAAAACCTTAGTCAATCTTTTTTTTTTGTTCAAAATATTAGAATGTAACTTTTAAAAAACTATTCAATAGATTCAAAGTATTGAAGGCAAAAGCCATTAAAATGTGCAACATTTTTTGTACAGGTTTTTACATGCTTATATTTATGTACGTAGGACAATGTAGTATTTTAAAAATGTAATTTTGAAAATGTAATTTGAAAAAAAAACGCAAAATGTGTAGATTTTTATTTTATAAAATTGAAGGTCTTTTACATGGAAATAAAGTTGTCTCTAAATATCCGGTTACTATGAAGAGTAACTTTCAAGAAAAATGTTAATCTAATTGATAATTGCTAGACTTTTTAAATTGCAATTGACACGAAAGAGTGAACAAAGAGAAACGACTACCCAAGCCTCAACGTACCGCATTCCATTATACTCCTTGTCTTGATCTCACCCTGCCCCAGTATCAACCGCGAAGCAAATTCTTTCAAGATTGTACATTGCACAGAAAAGATCACTAAAAAGTACACCGATTTTGTTACTGCTTGCTTTCCATCATCATCCCAACTCACTAGCATTCAGCATTTAACATCAAAATTGTTGTGGTAGTTTTTCATTTCACTTTTTAACGAATCATCACTAAATTTTGGAGTGTTTTTAGTTCAAATTGTTCACCCATTTCTTTATAATCAGCACCACTTGTTCACCAGAGTCAAGATTAAAGTTACATTTTTGAAAGTGGAAAGAGAAAATTAAACAGGTATTTGTTGGTACCTCTGGTATTCAGTTTTTATTGCGACAATCAACCATAGTTAAAAAGGAGGTAAGTGTTTTAAGTTCTAAAGTTTATATTTGAATTGTTTTAATCATTAAAAGCATATGAAGGTTTTTTAAAGTACTATCAACACCAACTGTAGTAGTATAATAGTGGAGTTTATTTAACGGTTTGTATTAACAAAATTAGGGTTATGTTTACACTGGAGCATGATCTTTTGACCTTTGTTAGCCATTTAATTATTTTTTAATCTTCATCAAGATAACTTGGAGAAGACAAGATAGAACGGAACGGCCTTGCTTCTGTGCAAGTGCAGACTTGTTTTCTCTGCCTGGTTTTGTTGGTTCAGTTGGTTGCGGTTTTGCTAGTTGCTACTACCACCACGTTACATTGTTTTTATTCCAGTCTTCCAGCCATGTGGGCTTATCGATTGCCGTACAACCAAGTAAAACCTTTTTCCTCAATTGCACCAAGTGCGGCGCCATGGCTTAGTTGGTTAAAGCGCCTGTCTAGTAAACAGGAGATCCCGAGTTCGAATCTCGGTGGTGCCTAAGATATCTAGCAAAGATATCTGTATTTTTTGCTCATGGTGTTTGGAATTATGACCAATTTTTGATGATGTTTAATAAACTATTTAATACGACTATCAAGCAGTTCTTACGTAAATTTTAATTATTTGGGTTAAGTTTTTTCCTTAAAGTTAAAGGGAAAGCAAAAATTCATCCGTTCATTCTTCCTTTGTTTTTTGTTTCTGTTTACATAATTTTTTCTTCCATTTTCTGTATAGTAATCATGGGGAATGCCATGAAGAAGCCGAGCAATATCCTGCAACAAAAACCTGATCAAGTTCCACAACCTCAGTCCTCAACTGTAAGAGATGCTCCAAAGGCCGCCCAGCAAAGTCAAGCTCATAACCCAGGCGAAGGAATAAGGTCCATGAAAACAAGTAGTGTCTTTCGGGCACTTAATTTCGAGCTTTATGCGAAGCCTGTAAGTTTTTGATTTTTATACATGGCATTACACCTGGGGGATTTCAAATTCAATCGATTGTTAGTAATACGTGTGTTTTATTCATTTTGTTAAACAGAACAAACCAACTATGATTATTGGCTGTTTGGCTATCTCCATTTCTGTCGGCTACATCGTATATATGAATTTATCCTACGACCGGGGTGAATTCTATCCCGCAGAGGCTGCTGATGGGACTCTCATTCTTCGGCCAAAAAAATCAAGATGGGACTCGTGAAATCAATATTAAATGCCACAAAATGTAATAATATATCATGTTCGATGTTGTTGTGCATAGATTAATATGTAGTCCACCAAAAATGTAACTTAATTTTGTATATCTTACTTGTACATACATTTAATATTAAAATAAAATTCCAGTGTCAATAGTAAATTTCATTTTGCATGTCGTCGACCTAATTACGAATGGAAAATCAAATTAAGAAAATTAAAATCAAGATAAAGGAAATTGAATAATCTGTGTAAGTATTTGAATGGGTCGTCATAAAATGCGTTTCATGGGATTAAAAAGTTATAAACTTAACCACCACCATCCTTTCATTTCTTGCAGTCCTTCTCCCATTTTATATGAAGAAGCTTGTAAAGTACAAATTGACATAGGCATCTCAGCTATCATTGCATCGCATCTTCACAAGCACAAGTATTTTGCTCATTCTCATCCATACTATTAAACACTGAACACTGTCCTCTACTCACGTTTTTGCGTTCATGCCAGGATCATGATCAGAAGCAGTGCAGTGTGCAATGTCGCCGCTGCTGCCCAAGCTCTTGACTATTTTTGTTTTATGTTAATTTAGTATAACGAGAAGAATGTAAAATTCTGATACGAAACTACCGATGCGGCGTGAAATATGATGTACATATCCGTATGTGTATG
>JAQFZG010003753.1:0-12995 GCA_034695465.1 Entomobrya nicoleti | reverse complement strand
ATCGGGGTCAAATGTTGCAATGTCAAACATGTCATGCGACATATCATTCGAAAGCATTTTTCATTGTCAGCAACAATATTCAACACGTTCATTTGTAGCATTGTTTCAGCTTCGTCGTTATGATCGCTATTACAGCGGGTTTATTATCCTTAGATGCGTAAAGATTAGCATGCAAAATGGTAGTTATTAGTAACTTTGTATTCAAAGTTATAAAATTACATTTCATTTTAAATAAGCCACCCAAATAATTGAAAAGTAAGTGACACATGCAATTAAATAAATTATTTTGTCGTTGGTGTTGTTTTAAAAACGAATTGTGTCATAAATTTATTTACATCAAAACAGCACAATTTAGTAGCAGTTAAGGAAATACTTGGTACAATGTAAAATTTCATTTCTATTCTTCTCGTCTTTAGTCGTTTGTTATGTTTCATATACGCCATCAAAAAAATTTCACAAATATTACATATTGTAAATGGTCCAATGCACATATGTAAATAGTATTTAATGTCATTGTAATCAAAGTTAAATATCCGTTTATATCGGATGATTTTAGATGTAAAATATAAAATCGGTTACTTATCAGAGTTTTCATATTTCATAATTGGCAATTGACAAAGAGAATTCATTTTTCATGAATCTGATATTTGATTTAAGTGTAGTTCTCAGTAGCTCTGTATTTGTCAGTTTCTATATGATTGCCTTTTAGAAAATAAATTTGAATTTGGTAAATTAAATTGGCTTGATTGATAGTTTTTCTTAAATATAACTTAGATTAAACAACGTTGTACAAACAAGTTGTTATCTCAAACATAAAAAGGTATTTCTACTCAGCAAGCAAAGTGCTTATAACGTGTAAGAAAGTATCAAGTTGACAAAAAATGTAAACGCATACAGACATAATTTGTATAAAATACATTAAGTACATTTTAAATAAATAATTGTCTCTTAAAATGCTAAAGTATAATCCATGACATAGTTGTATAATGCTCTTGTATTGTTAACAAGATTTCTTATACAATACAGCAAGTTTTCTAAAACTACATCTGTATTACCTAAAAATCTCATATCATGTCATATGATCTGAACCGTTTTTCCAATTCATTGAACTGCTCTCCAGTCATGTTTGACAATGTCCAGTCACTGAATGGAAATTTCTCGATTGTGTCAGCAAATGGACCTTTAAAAAGCGAGTCGATGCCAGTTTGAGTAACCTATCAAAGTTTAATACACGTAACACAACAAACATAAGCATTTATATAATAAACGTTTTATAATACTTATACATATGTACAATGTATAGTTGATATAAAAACTTGTGGCTAACTTCACCATTTTAAGTGGAAAGTCTGAAGTCAAAATCAGATGAGTTAATTTCGTCCGACACAAAACAAGAGTAAACAGAGTATCCGTTACTTTTGGCATTTGGTCCAGACCCTTCAAGGATAACTTCCTAAGATCTAGAATAAGTATTAAATAAAAATTTATGTTAAGTAATGAATAAATGGAGAACAAGTTGGCTACCAAATGTTCTAAAAATTTTGACCTTGCCGGAGCTATGTATATATATTTAGATAACGACCTACTTTTCAATCCAAGAAATACAGGATTATTGACATCACTCCCGACAAACGCAACGTTACCAAGATTTTTGCAATATTCCATTGAAATATCTTCCAATTGAGGCAACCCACTCCATAAATTTACCAAAGCCTTGTTCGTTCCTAGCCAATTGCGGAGATTTAGCTTTTTTAAATTCGGACAGGATGCAGCAATGTCTTCGAGCTTAGGAATAGCTAAACCATTCGTCGCATATTGTAAACTCAGTTCAGTCATATTTGATCGCACAATACCACGAAACAAAAAGGAAAATAAATAAGATGTTGGCTGGGTGAATCCGTTTTTAATATCCTCATATCTGGTTTTCCCAATAAAATCCATACAAATGCCAGTGTTGTCGTCTACAATAATATCCAAAATTCGCAAAGCAGGCCATTCTGGACGGTTGCTTCTTGAAAAACTGCCAACAATACAGGCAAATGAGCTGGGAATAGTAATCTTTTCTAAATTGGGCATGTTCAGTGTCATTACATATGGATGTATGTTAACCAATGACACGACAGGGATGCCAAGTTCCGGAGAAGCATATTCTGGTGCACTGCAATACCGTTGGCAGTACCATAAACAATTTACGTTCAAAAGTTTTATTCCTCGTTTGATGGATTGGTGACATATTTCCAAAAAGGAAGGTGAGACAAGCCAATCCGGTTCAAAACGGTCTTTTATCAGTAGACCAGGTATGCTTTTTCCTTCAAAGCCTTTAAAATCGTAAAATACCAAGCCGTTTAAGGAATCCTCAATGATAGAAACGTTCGCATAGTTTAAGGCACTACTCAGAGTTTCATGTCGGTCCTCAAGGATTTTCTCTTGTGACATTCCTTGAGAGGTGACGCAAGCAATGTTGGAATACCTTAATTGTGCAAACGTTTTTGGGGAAGAACAAAATTCCATATCTTTTCTTTGGCCGATATATTTGGCGTTCAAATTTACCAAATTCATTGGAATTGGATTTTGAATGTAGCGGGAGTCCTTTTCAGCGCGCTTCAAAGAAGCTTGTCCCACCGTTTGTAACAACTTTGTACATTCAATTTTCTGGCCATAGCCAAAACAGCCAACCTCTAAACTAGTAAGAGTTTCTAGTCCTTCTATAAAATCTCTTTCTTGGTAACAGATATCTATGGACATTTCTGTTACTCTAAGATGTTTGATAGTTTTTCCATGTATTTCCAAAAGCTCTGTCATTCCAACTTGGTTTGTCTCGTAGAAGTTATATCCGGAAGTATTATTTACGAACAACCTTGTCGTAGAAATGTTCATCGCCACGAAATCATCAAAAGTCTTCTGATTCCCGTCGTCAATTTCTATTTCTGGAGCTCGATTGGGATTGCTCCTTATAAAATCTTCGATTATAGTTTTCGACTCTTTGCAGACTCGGCGTAGGCGAAGAAGATCGTTCCAAGGAAGAAATTTAAGCAAAATCTTCGCAGCCTGTAGGTGTTTTAACCACAATGTATTTATATAAATATAGTATAGGGCTTTACTGATAGAGCTAGTATTTTACAATATATAAATATTTAAATAAGTTTTGCAGACTTACCAAATGCACCTTCAATACATCTGTAAAATCCATGATTTCTGGTGATGAATTGAGAAAATGAAACTTTTGACAACTAAACAACTAGAAATTTGACAAATCATTTGCTTTAAAAGTTTATTTCAACTAACTCGGGCAAATCATTAGTTGTAACTGTGGTCAAATTTGTATTTTTTCGTCGTTTTTGAGAGTTAATGTTAGTGAAGGAGTAGATATGCGTACGTGGGAACAACAAGATGGGAGTAAATATTCTATGGCAAGTATATATGTATTACAAGAAAGTATTTGTACTTCGTAATAACCTTCTAAGGTATTATAAAAATATTTTCCTACGAAGACTAATAATAGGCAGAAGGAGCTTACACAAGCTTATCCTTCAGAGAAATATATGAAAACGTAGCTTAATAGAAAGGACGATTAACGGGTAGGACAATAAGTTTGCTTTGCGTTTCAAACCATTTAAACCGCAAATGTTTACAAACCTATGCATGTATGTGTATAATATATACTACATATGCTACTTGCTGACCACATGTTAGGGATTTCGTTTAAAAGTTACCCTTCGATTAAAATGAACATTTACTGGTATTTTATCTCTTCTGGTACTTCAAACGTAAATAACAAGCACAAGTATTGTCATAAAATGTGGTTTTACCATAATTGGAAAAATTGCTCTTTCCAGGGGTTTCAATACATACATGTACAAAATATATGCGTAAATGAACACAAAAGTGAAGAAGTGTTATTCATGGAATCATAAAATGCCCACAAAGAAAATTTGAAAATCCTGATTGGATCATTGTATTTAT
This sequence comes from Entomobrya nicoleti, assembly GCA_034695465.1. Lineage (NCBI taxonomy): Eukaryota > Metazoa > Arthropoda > Collembola > Entomobryomorpha > Entomobryidae > Entomobrya > Entomobrya nicoleti. The sequence goes on along the minus strand of JAQFZG010003753.1, from coordinate 9,032 downwards.
GACACATTGACACATATCGTGTAATGTATGTGTTTATGTAGTTTGCATACGGACCAATTTATGTGTATACTCTCTCTCCTCCTTCCCCACTTGCGCGAAGCTGCACAGACATGATGATGATGATTATTAATTTATTCATACATGAGTTACCTATTTTCTCAAAAAAATGAAAAATGTGAACAGCGATTTGAATATTTTTTGAATTTGAATTGAAAACGGGAGCATACACACAATATGTATACAAAGTTACAGAGCAAAAAGTTATGTGCACGTCTGAATTCACGTATGTATGTACATATGTATGGTGCGCATACTGGTTCATGCTTCCTTCCTTCCGCCAAGTGCATGCAAAAGACAAAAATATTCAAATCGCTGTTCACATTTTTGATTTTTTGAGAAAAAAGGTAACTCATATATGAATAAATTAATAATCATCATCATGTCTGTGCAGCTTCGCGCAAGTGGGGAAGGGGGAGAGAGAGTATGTATTACTACAAGATGCTGAAAAAATACGAACTACACATACTTTTGCTTTGCCATGCACGCCCGAACTTGCTGTGCATAAAAATTACCGGTGGATGATTCTTCCCTTTAAAATACATTGTTTTGATAATATATATCATATTCTTAAATGTGAACATTAATGAGTCACATTGAATGGTATAATGTATAATAGTATAGTGTATAATATAGCAAGAAAGCTAGAGATTTATAAATAAGAAGTACTTAAAAACAATGGCTAAAACTTATTCTTGCATTGGGGTACATCCCATTCATTTTTCATACGAAGGTAGAATGTTAACTCCAAATTCCAGCGATAGCACCGGGGCCTCCAAGGCCTATTATTAAGTGAAATCCCTTCCAAAGTTACCCAAACAAAATAGCAACTAGAAGGACCAGTTCTCAATTAAGAACAAAGTTCCAGGACTATAGCTCCTGGACAAATGATGAGAAATAAATGACCAAAACCAAAATGCTTCCGACTCCGGTGGCAAACGTTAGGACTTTTATTATCTCAACAGTTGGTTCAGTTAGACAGACAACTGACCAACAACTATTTCAACTTTTGGTGCAGTTAGACAGACAACTGACCAAAGACTCATAACACTTACAAATTTAACTCCCGTATTTATACGGTTTCTAGACAAAGGAAAATATTAAAGATTAGGGACAGTGGAAAATTTGAAATACAATGGGGTCAAAGGTTCACAGGAAGTGTGCACCTCTTCAACAAAAGAAAACAATCAATATCTCTTCATGAAGTCACAATCTCTTCATGAAGATCTAATCAAAATTAAACAAATGCCTTCACCGGAATATTTTTCATCAATATAAAATAAACAAATATAAACTAATCCATAGTCCACTCCAGAGGTCCAAATTCCATTTCCGTTGGAATATAGAAATTCCACTGAAAATGATCGAAGCTAGATACAAACCGACTAGCATTTAAGTACTACATAACTTCTACCGGCTAGATCATGGCACAATAAAAATATCGAATCATGCTTTTTGCATAAATCAATTAGTACGTGAAACAGACAACATGGTTTAATTAAATATAACTATGTCTGAAGGAAGCCAATCATTAATATTTAATCATAGACTTATTTTTTAAATACCTTACTCAAATGCAGTAATATCCCCTTTTAAATCATCATGCTACAATTTGTTACTAAATGAATTATGATAACATTAATTTACAGATATTTTAACCAAAATTACTTGGATACAGTCAATGAAATGTGAATTTTCGTATGTTTGTCATTTTCTAATAAAAATTTAGTCTGCAGTCTTACGTACATATGTATGTATGTAATTATTCATGATAGTTATGCAAAGAAATCGTACTGACTTGAAATCCAGAAAATAAATTGAATGATAATTTTTTAACTAGAATAAATTTGGCATTGTATTAAAATCCATTTCATAATTTCTTGACGATTCAACGAAAATCCAGACAATTTCTATAACAGGACAGTAATATGTAGAATGCCTAAGGTTCCTGAAAGTTTTCTTTAAAGTTGTGTAATCGGGCAATCATCATTGCCTTCTGTATCATACTATGTATAATCAAGTATTGTGATCCTAATTTATGCATCATTAGATCTTGTTTTAATTAGCAGTACTATGAAACGTTGATGAACATGTACATTGTTTCTTGATTAATTTAACATCGTTCCTTACACCAATATGGTCTATTGTTTTATTGCGCAACAAAATGGTACATGTAGTATTATTTCGTATAAAATTATCGAGTTTCCTATCTATCTGTTGAATGTTTCTTAATTGTAATTGCACTTACGCACTTCACTGATTGCTGTTTTACAAGAACAACACTAGTTATACTAGATGATCAAACAAAATTGCAGAAAAATCAAGTTAGTAGGTTTAAACCGAACCTAAATATGATATGACCATAAAGGGCATGGACGATAATGAAGATCACGGAATTCCCATAGCGTGAGAATTTCAATCAAATAAACAGTTCGATTGACACAGAATAATTTTTTAGCATATTTTGTGTCTGGTTTAGTTTTTAATTAGCATGAAATGCATTCGCAACCTAATTTTATACTTGACTAATTATTACCCTAGTAACTTTCCAGTACCAAGTACCTATATGGACCAGCTTATAAATTTGCATAGATTTAAAGTACAATTTTATAAAATCCATGAATACGTTAATGATGTAGCTAGTCTCCATACCTATTTCCTGGCGTGGTCACTGATTAGGGATTCTTATCATGGCAGAAATTAAAATTCACATAAGTACGTCATAATATAGCACGGAAAATAAAAAATTGTATCAAAAACTAAACTCCAAAAAATTATCGTCTTTGTTCACGTTCGGTTAGTACGTCTGTGTGAAAGACAAAGCGTTTGCAAAATTTAGAACCACGCCATTTGCATTCGACTTCTTAATCAGTTGTTATGGCATTTATTGTTTGTTTTAAACTCGAAGGTTACATCTGCAGAGCGGGTAAGCTAGAGATCTTTATAAATACCAACTGAAAGGACGAAATTCAGCTTCATTGTTCATTGCTTTGTGTTTAGGATAACTTGTTATCTAACCCCGTAATACAATATTTTACTTTAATTTGTGTGCTTATTGGTGTTCAGTGTATATCGTGAAAAATATAATTTTTTCAGCTTATCGAATTAGTTTTCGAACTATTTTTTAAGTTCGCTTTTTTCCTTTTTCTTAAAAATGGGTATACTAAATTCTTTCTTTTGTTTTATGATTATAAACATTAAAGAGTGAAATTTTTGACTGTTTTTTACTTCGATTTTTTTAATAGCCCAACGAAAGGACCAAATTTGGCTAACAAGTGTGGTTGAAGATGGGCTTGTTACTAATGCCGTGGTACTTGCTGAATCTCTACGCAAAACTAAGACAACTCGAACTGTGGCAGTGATAACATCCAGAAATGTTTCCATGGAAAAGCGGTAAGCAACTATCATCAAGTTTTATTTCTTATTTCACTCAACCAGTTAAAGTGGAAAATTCAAACTTTTGTGTGTATATTTATTACCCACACATTATGTATATTTCGATCGATTGTTTTAATCGATCCAAATAATTAATCGCCTTTAACAGTCAGAGTAACTTTTAATGTAAATGGAACATTTTTAAAACGATCCGTTTTTTGCACTTTTAAATAGGGTTGTCCTTCGTAAGGCTTTTGATGCTGTTTTCTGTATGGATGAAAGCTACTCTTCAACAAAGGATTTTTGTTCTGAGAGAGAGGATGTTCAAGCCAAAGTTTTCGTGTTTTCTATGCATTTCTTCAGCAAATGTATCTACATTTCTCCAAATTCATTGGTAATACTAGATATTTTAATTTCACCAATTAAAAAATAGTAATTAAAATATGTCCGTGATTAAGGAAAAGTATCAATAATGTTCCAATAAAGATCTTCTTAGTTGGACAAATTATCAGTTGAAACGCGGAATTGTATTTGGCATTTGGCTTTATTCACCAAAAAAAGATACTCAATCTCGTCGGGATATTGTTTTAAATAAAATGTATTCTTTTTAATCAAGGTATTGGAGAACATGGACAAACTTTTTGAGGACGAAGCTCAATTTAAGGTAATCACGAATGTGGAGGATGACTCAATCGACCTTTCTCTTTTCATGATATCTCCCAATCGAGATCTGTGGGAAAGCCTCTCGGTGAATTTATGCAACAATGGAAATAGTACGTTTGTAAATTTACTTAAAGAACACATTATTTTTAATCAACGAAACAAAATTGTGGAATAACCGGTTTCTTGTGTATTCTTGACTAGTGCTTTCTGAAAACCACCTACGCAGCTGGTTGGGAAATCAGAGAGGAGCTGCGAGAATGAACGAAATTCCTGAAAATGTTCTGGCGAAATTTTCTATGAAAACAGGAACTCTAATGAAGTATTAATCTTTAACGCATAGTAATATGATGATGACCTAATTGCATGGATGATGATGGACTTTTGGTTGTTTTAGAAATATAACCCACGCATCAATCATTCAATTTATTGATGCTCAGCAGGATCAACATTTGGCAGAGCAACTAGAGCAACTCAAAAAGTTGAAAACTGGTCTGCCTGAGAATGTATAAATTTAAAATAAAAGACCACTGCATCTAATTCAACCATTGGGTGGAATAAATTCTGGTTAATACAAAATTTACTTTATATAAAATATATTTCAGCTCATCACTACAACTTGGATGGATACTTATGAAGTTGTGTTGGAATTGATTAATAATCCCATGATCACCCGATCCCTTGCATCTTTTGCAAATAATGCTTGCTGCCACGGTAATGAGCCAATAGCTATTGTTGGAATGAGCTGTCGTTATCCCGGGGCCAACACACTGGAGGAATTTTGGAACATGCTTTACAAGGGAGAGGAGGGTGTTCGGGAGCCACCAGCATTCCGCTGGACAAAGGAACATTCTCTTCGTGTCACTCAGCAGGAACGGAAAACTAATGCTGGATTTTTGTCGACCACCGTGGATGAGTTCGATGCAAGGTTCTTTGGAGTGAGCCCAAAAGAGGCTGCTTACATGGACCCACAAGCTAGGCTACTTCATGAGGTCGTGTGGGAATCCTTGGAAGATAGTGGTATTGACCCATTAAGCTTATATGGGACTCATACTGGAATCTTCACTGGAAGCTGGATGAATGATTATAAAGATATCGTGCAGGGGTCTACGGATAGAGACTTTTTCAGGACGTACATGGGAAATAGTATTGGAGCAGCGGCTGCAAGGCTCTCGTTTTTATTGGGACTCACTGGACCAAGCATCGCAACGGAGAGTGGATGCTCATCAGCTATAGTGGCTGTCGACATGGCTGTGAAGAGCCTTCGTAGCGGAGAATCTAATCTGGCTTTGGCTGGTGGTGTCAATCTTTTGCTGCATCCTTTCACAAGTAACATCATGGACTATGTCATTGCTCCAAATGGACGTTGCAAGACGTTTGACTCCAAGGCTGATGGTTTTGGGAGAGCGGAGGGTTGTGGTGTTATGGTGCTCAAACGAATGAGCGATGCCCTTCGAGACAGAGATAACATCTGGGCACTAATCAGGGGATCTGCTGTATCACAGGAAGGTCTGAGCAGAAGCCTTGGTACCCCAACAGTTCACTGTGAGGCCCTTGCTATGCAGCTAGCATTGGAAGACGCCAATATACAACCTAGTCAGGTCAGTTTTGTGGAAACCCATGGAACTGGAACATCAGTTGGGGACCCGATGGAAGTGGCTGCCATTGCCAAAGCATACTACTCACCAGAGAGAAAAGAGCCATTAATCATCGGATCCGTAAAGACAAATGTGGGGCATACTGAATCATGTTCTGGAATCACTGGCATTATGAAAACAGTACTTGCCATGCAACATGAACTGATACCGAAACACCGAAATCTGGAGAACCTCAACCCAGAAATATTTTTGGACTCCATTCCAGCCACAATCCCACTGGAGAATGTTCCATGGCCAAAGTTTCAAGGACAGTCAAGAATCGCTGGAGTGAGCTCTTTCGGCATCACAGGCACTGATGGACATGTTATTGTTGAAGAAGCTCCTGATTACGAACTCCCCAAGTTCACACTGGGACTGGAGAGACCCACGCATATCATTAAAATCTCTGGAAAAACCAGTGAAGCTTTGGAAGAATTGCTCATTAAGTATCAAAACCTGTTTTCTGAGAAAGTCAACCTTCATGACGATTCGTTTAGTAACGTCGCATACTCTGCAAACGTTGGACGAGCAACTTTCAATCATCGTACTTTTGTTGTTGCAAGTAATTACCAGGATGCAATTAATGTTATGCAGGGACAACCGATTTTGCGCGGAGAAGTGAAGGAGGGGGAGTCCCGTCAAATCTGCTTTCTGTTCACTGGTCAGGGCTCACAATATCAAGGCATGGCCAAGTCACTTTACGACACTAGTCCCATTTTCCGTGTCAACTTTGATGCCTGTGACCGGACTCTGCGAGAAATGTACAATTTGTCGATTCGCCAGGTGCTCTGGGAATCTGATTCATCATCGAAGGAACTGAGCAGAACAATTTACAGCCAAACATCCATATTTTGTATCGAATACTGCCTCTTGAAATTGTGGCAAAGTTGGGGAATCCATCCTGACTATGTTTTGGGTCACAGTCTCGGCGAATTTGCTGCTGCTATTGCTGCTGGAATATTGGATTTTAAAGATGCACTAAAGCTTGTTGCTGGGAGAAGTCGCCTAATTGATGATCTGCCTCGAGGAAGTATGTTGGTTATCAAGGCCAGTAAACCAGAAGTCGAAAAATTGATGAAGACTGGGCAATTTGATTTGGATTTTGCCGCAGTCAACAATCCTGAACAAACTGTTGTTGCGGGAGATACCCAAATCGTTGAATCATTCTTGGCTTATCTGAAAGTAAAAGGTCAGAAGACCATCGTTTTGGAGGCGACCCACGCTTTCCATTCGAGACACATGGATCCCATGTTAGAACAGTACAGAAAGATCGCTCAGACCATCAACTACAAAATGGGCAACTGCAAAGTTCAATTCATTTCTGGGATGGAAGGAAGAGTTATTTGCGACGCTTCTGAAATCAATGCAGACTATTGGGTGCGTCACACAAGAGAAAAGGTCAACTTCATGGATGCATGTGCTGCACTGAGAGAAGCAAATATTCAAGAATATTTGGAAGTTGGCCCACAACCAGTCTTATCCAGTTTTGTAATGATGAACAATGACATACAAATGACTTGTTTGCCTTCTCTTCGTCGTGGAGCAGACGACTGGGAGACAATTTTGACCACTCTTGGGAAACTGTACCTTTTGGGCTACCAAGTAGATTGGAAAGGTTTCGATGATACATACATCAGAAACAAAGTTTCTCTCCCCTTCCATCCCTTCCATCGCAAGCCTTTTTGGGTGGAATGTAATACTTCAAGCAATTCCCTGATCCACCCACTCATCGGTTTCAATTTGAACAACGCGTCCAATCTCAACATTTTCCAGAATGATCTCAGCATCAAGTCGGTGCCTTACTTGAAAGATCACTGCATTGGAAACAGGATGATTTTCCCTGGCGCAGGATACACTGAAATGTGCTTGTCTGCTGGATACTGTGTGGCTAACGGTCTCACTGATTCCTTGGAACAACCCCGACGAGCACTGAAATTAGAAGAATTGAGAATTGATGCTCCTTTGGAACTGAAAGAAGGAAAGGGATGTCGATTCCAAGTTATTGTAAATTTGCCAGATACTACTGCTTCCAAACATGTTGAAACTACTCAGCATAATCAAGGTTTCCGGGTTAAAATTTTTCATCAAAATACATCATCAGAGGACTCCGAAAAATGGGTACTCCACGCATCCTCTACTTTTATTCCTGTGGCCTCTACAAAGGATGCGATGAAGAAATGGAACCCAGAGAGAGTGAAAGAAATCATGTCTTCCGTAGAACCGACCTCTTCAGATGCATTTTACAAACGAGTGGATGACAGTGGATTGAAATTCGGAGAAACATTTCGACAAATTCAACGACATTGGAATCTCCAGATACATGGCACCAATTCGGACGAAGTTGTTGCTGAAATGTCCCTCCCGGAAGACTCCCGCAAATATCTTCTTCATCCTCTTATTATTGATGCTGTGTTTCAGGCTGGTATCCTTACAGGCATGAAGTATGCCCAGTTCACAGGGCTCAAGGTTCCCATTCGAATTGGCTCCCTTACACTGCTCAATGCCATTGAAAGCAAAACGAATGATGAGAATATCAACCAAGCCAAGGTGTACATCCACTTCTGGGCAGAGCAAGAAAAATATTACGGTTTCATTGTCTCCGAAGACTTCAGTCCAATCGCTTATTTAGATGATGTTGAGTTAATTGACACGAACGTAAGAACAATTGAGTCTGTCTTGGAGCAGCAGTTCAGCTCTATTCCCGATGCGTGGGAGGAGGTCTGGCGACCCATTCCTGGACCATTTACCAATGCTGCTGAATTGGCTTCGATGGAAAAATTATTTTCGCAAAATGACTTCCAAAAGGAATTAACCATTTTAGGTGAAACTTCTCATGATAAAGTGAACATCTTCTTGCAGACGAATCGCCTCATTTATCTGTACACAATAAATGCCTTGTACGATCTCGGCTGGCAGCCTACACTGAATGAAAGCTGGAGTGTTCAAGATTTCAGTGAAAAATTCCAAATACTTCCCCAATTCCAGCAATTGCTTCATTTTTATTTTACCATTTTCCGAGATGAAGGTAGTATGATGGAATACAATGAATATACAAAGTTGTGGACAGTAATTTCTATTCCGCCCACGCAAGCCAAGGTGAAAATAGAAACGGAAAAGTTGTCACTTGAGTTAAAAAATACGCAAGCTACAACCTCTACGGTTTGCATTTACGAGCATATTGCTAATTTGCTAGTGAGCATATTGAAAGGAGAGGAGTCTGCTTTGGCGATACTCTTTCCAACTGAAGAAGATAAGCAGAAGTATTCTGCAGACCAATATTATCAAAATCATCCCGCACGAGAG
>JAQFZG010003752.1:0-12998 GCA_034695465.1 Entomobrya nicoleti | reverse complement strand
TTTATAAAGGGAATAGTCAGTAGAGTCCCTTGTACTATTAAATATTTTTTTACTTTTGTCACGACTTTTTTTTCAAGGTGGTGGTGGTCAAGGTCAGTGAACATTAATTTTAGGAAGTGAAGGAAGTATTTTCATGACAAATTATTGATTGTAAATACTAAAAAGTGTTCTGTATTGCTTTCATTAGCAATTTGAGTAACAAGATTTGTTTATTTTGAATTTAGTATTTAAAAGTTTATGGATTTGGATGATTTATTATGAAAAAACGTTTACACATTTTAAAATTAAAAATGTGAGGATGCTAAATAAATCCAGAAATTGCATACATGCATCTATACACGAAATCTAGAGTGCTATTACTTGAATAAAAACAAACGGCAACTAAAGATTATAAAAGAATGCAATAAATTATTTTTATTACACTTGGACATGAAAAGACAATCCTAAGATTTTCTGTTGTGTAAACAAAATTGCAAATTTAAATCTTTCGATATCATATTAACAACCCAAGTGACCCTTCCGGAAATGACCACCCAAACTCAATTGCACTAACAATAAACAGGTTAATGAAATCTTTATGCATGTAAATGCATTTACCTCTGCTAAAGAAACTAGGATTTGCACTATCATTATTTTAGTTTAGAGTGTGTATGGAAGTAGTAGTACAAATAATTTATAATCTTTGAAGTTTCTTGTTATGCAAAATATGTATTTTTGTTGAATGTCTTGACCAACTTCATGTTTTTATCCACTTACTTAATAATGTTTAAGAGTTAGAGCGTTTTCTGATGCAGAATGTTGTTTGTACTCTAATTTCCTTTTCATCTTCAGCCTTCAGTGTAAGGCATTTGAAAAGTTTGACAGTCATCCCATCACCGCTTCAGAACTTAAGAGAAAGAATGACAATTACCTTGTTATAATATTCACGTGTTATTGTGTTATTTATGACATTTCAAAGTTATAAATGTAAACAATTTGCTTTAAAACTAAATGCATTTAAAGAGATAGTTCTCAAAATTTCAAAGAAAACCTATGTAAATTTACACTTCGAATGAAATATATCCTTGTTTTATAATGAAATAATGACGAAGGCATACTATATTACATAAGTTCACTAGTGAAGCCATTACTCCTTGGAAACAATCGAAAAAGTATGAGTGACAAAATGCATATTTGTATATAATGAAATGTAAACATCGTTAACTAGAAATATAACTTTATATCTATGTTTAATAGCTTTGTCTGAGTAAACACAAGTGGATCATTTGAAAGAGGCAAGAGAATTTAAAAATGTTTTTAAAATATTGAAACTATTGACTATTTTCGACACAAATAAATTATTTGCTTAAAGTTTTACTTATGTTATTTTAATACAGTTTGAGACCTGTATTGCGAATCACAATTCGAGCATATTAAAGCGAGTGCGATCCAAGCAAAAGAAATACGGGATAAGGCTTATATTAATGCAAACGTTTTAACCTTACAAAATGAGTAATACCTTGAATCTGTTACTAATTTTTTTGATTTTACTGTTTTTTCGTAATAGTAGTTCCAAAATGGAGTTTGCACAAGCACTAAATTTTGCGGACAATCTCGACGCATTAAACGAGTTTTCTGGGTGTTTAATAAGCATTGTTAATTTTCCTGGGCAGAATATAAATTTCAAGGTTTTGTTAGAACCTGTAATCTTATTACGATACTTTTCCTTTCCCCGAGAATTATTACTCTTTCAATTCGAGTTGAGTCTTAATAAAAGTAATGCATTTTCCGAATGGATTTCAACAACAAATCTTGCCGATTTAAAACGAACAGAAATAGTTCACTTCAGAAATAAATCAGCTAAATTCACAATTGAAATGAGCAGTGACTTTGTTGGACTACTTATTCTACCACACTTTAGGATTGCCATCAAAAATGTCAACTGTGAAGCAAATATTTATCTGAATCCACCTAGTATTGAGATAGCACCGTATTTATACTATGGCAACAGTTACGTTGGAACTGTAATAAAAGACCCGCTTTGGCTTTCCGAAAATATAGACTTCAACCGCAAGAGTTGGAAGAAAGATCATGTCAGTACAATACCAAAGTATTCAGTACTCATTTGGCAGAGTTCTATTTCACCACGTTACACCGATGCGTACATATTTTACTGGATTTCGACTATTTTTGTTCAACCACTGCTTGTTAGACTAACTGAACACATTTTAATATTCGAACAGACAAATTTTGTTATCAACTTGTACATAGCTTGTCCTGATTGCGACCCGTGTTCACCATATCAATTTACACTTTTATACTACACCTTCACTTAATCGAAGTACTCGTTTTTAAGCATTGTAAAGGCATTTAAACAGCTTTCCCCGGTTTCCGTTCAAGTGATAACCAATTGGAATTATGCATCAAGAATTTTGGAGCCTATGAAAAATAGAAAAGCAATTTTAGATGATGTCGTCGCTTGGAAAATGGAAGATAGTGCGAGAGAGATGTCTTCTTTATTAGATATTCATGCGATGACCATTTTAGTTCCCGATAACGTCACATTATACTTTACGTATTTCTACGATGACTTATACAGGCAGTGGAAGGAAGTTTAAGTCAAACAATGTTCTCAATTCAGAAGATATGCTCCTAAGCTTCGTCCTACATTTGAACGAGCAAATAAACCAAACATTGCCTCAATTTCTGAAATTGGGTTGCTTTTTGAAAAGAACCGTTTAAGATTCGTTAGTTGTCATAGAAACCAACCGCATTGGATACACCAGTTAAAAGAGTTGGTTGTAGCGTTTGATGTGGCAACCTGGTGGGCAACAGTAATTTCATGTGCTTTGGCCGCATTGATTTGTGCAGTAGTTTGTAAAAAGGGAGAGGATAGTTATAAAAGTTTGTTTTTAAACAATTGCTATTCTTTGTATACGTCTTTATTTGATCAATCCTCAAAATTATTTGACAATTACAAAACTCGTTCCGTATTGTTATTTTTTCCCCTTATGCTTTTATTATTGAGTACAGAGTTTAAGGGAGAAAACATTACTAGGTTAACATTAGAACCGGAACTGCTTCCGTTTGATACTTTTGCGAGTTTAGTCGAAAACAATTTTAAAGTCTTGTCTCGACGAAGGTTATTGGATGCAGTGGAGTACCGATATCTCAGTAAAAATGCAGAATTGAAAACTTACTACAATCAGGACAATGGACATGAAGCATTTCCAATTGTTTCCGAACTTTGGTTTGAAATTATGTTTAAGTTTCCATACACATTTAAAAACAGACTAAGTGCATTTAGAGATCAAATTTCAAAAAGGAGTTGGTTTTACCTGAATAATTCCGAAATGCTCCCAGCATGGAATACGACTTCGGGTATGCTAGGTGATCGTGAAAGTAACCAGCAAATACTGGATGGTCATATGAAAAGCTGCAACAAGTCTGCAATTATTTTAAACGAAAATAGTGCCATAAATTTGTACACTACTTTAAAGTCCTTAGGTAAACCAGCTTATTTTGGTAAAGATATTCTTACTGAAAATCTGCTGGGATATAAATTTTATGGATTTTTTCCAGCAAACATGATCTTACGCGTTAGACGCTCCTTTCAAAGCGGCATAATTGAATGGTGGCAAGGATATTTCAAGTGGTTGCTTATTATGAAAACAAGTGGAAGTAAGGAGAATAGAGAAAATGCATTTGCTGAACAAATGATAGAACAAAGAAACAAGAGCGAGACTGGGATATATGTGCTTTTAATAATACCAGGAGTTGGGTTGATGTTTTCTACAATTGTGTTCATTTGCTTTGAAGTGAAACTTTTCATTAAGATGCGTCAACAGTCGTAGTCACGGCTAATCACGTGTGTATTTTGATACAACATAAATATAGAACAGATTACAAAACTTGCATATGAGCTTGTTTTATGCAGTCTAACGCGTGTATGTTTGAACCAAAATAAAATACAACTTTGGAACCTGTCAAGCTTTATTATACTAATATGACTGTTAAGTGAGCAAACATGTCTTCAAAAAATGTTGTATAAACATTGCTAAAACTATTGATTCATCGAAATGAAAACCTTCCCCAAAAGTAAACATATATTGATTTCATCATTTAGATGTTTAAAATAGTTTGGTTTGTTTGTGGGATCGCTACAATTATTTTATACTGGAAAGTAATAAAAAATGACGTACAAACTGCGCAAATAAATATGCTTTTTGTTGGTATTCATTCATATTTAGTTATTCTTATCTCGTTACCAAAAGATGTTTTACACATAATGCTAGCTTAATTAGTTTGTTCGCAAAGACATTCGAATCACTTATGACATGTTGTCTTGCATATGTTATTAGTCAAACTACCATTACTTAAGAACAGAAAAAATAATATCAGGAGCTAACTTTGTGTAATAGTAATCCGTTGTAAACATAATTAGCCCCATGTTTACATGTCTCAAGCTTATATCATTTGATTTTGGATTATTGTAAGAACAAAAAAGCACTTGAGTGCCTAGCATTTTATTTTGAAGTATGCGTCTTTCTTATCACGAATTTCTTACTTTAAAGCTTATGGATTCAGGTATTTTGTTAACGAATTGTATGCATTTTAGAACAAAAAGTTCTAAAGTTACAACTTAATAGCAGAAATTGTGCGCACGCTCGTATACACGTAGTCAACCAAAATAAACACTTTTGCTACAATTGGTTGGGCAATGACGTGGTTAACTGTTTCTATTGTGTAAACAAATGCCACATTTTGTTCAAAATAAGAGCTATTGTCTATAAAAAGTAACCATTTAATAATATAATTTCGATTGTTTTCGACTTATCTCGTATTTGAACACTAAACTCTTAATACCCTTCAACCATCGAACACACCTGTGTAATAACTAAATACTTTCTTTGCAGTTTAATTGACACTTTCTTTAGTTGGTTTGAATTATTAGTTCTTGTTTATTTCGTTGTCAATAAAGGTGACGCATGGTAGTGCAATGCCACATACACTTCAAATTTGATTGTACCTTGTTTAAAACCGAACCAATGATATCCAAAACCGTAAAAGCATATTATGTTACATAAGTACTATAGTCAAAATACCACATCTTAAAAATGCTCAGAACAATACTATATCAGTGACAAAGTATAAGTATGTAATAATTTGTAAACAGTGTTAACCAGTTGTATAATTTGGGTTTTATAAGCATTTAAAAAAATCTTCCAAACATGCACAGATAGCGAGACTAAAGCGTATAAAAATGCTTGAAAATATATAACCCTTTTGACACATCTAGATTTAGAAATAAATTACAAATAACAAGTTTTCTTAGCCTTTGAGAATTTTCTGGCAAACGTTTTAGTACCTTGGTACGAGCCAGCTTGTGTTGTCATTTTTGCAACTTTGTCATCAAAAAATCAAAAGTATCTACTAATTGACTTCATCTTTAAGATGTTTTAAACATTATGGTTTCGTTGTGGGATTGCTAAAAATATTTTATACGGGAATATCGTGAATAAATGACGTACAAACTGTTTAAAATATCACTTTGTTTGTATTTAATTATATTTATTCATTCTTATTTTGTTATCAAAAAATGACGCCAAGATGTTTTTCATATAATGCTAGCTTAATTGGTTTGATCAGCAAAGAACCATCAATTTTCGAAGCACTTATGGCATGTTGTCTTGTATATGTTATTAGTTAAACTTCCATTACTTGAAAACAAAAACAAATGACAGTAGTTAACGTTGTTTAATAGTAATGCATTGTAAACATTGTTATTCACATTTTTACATGTCTCAAGAATGTTTAAAACAAATCCTTCCAGGTAAGGATTATAATAGTTTTCTAGACTTTAAAATATATTATTTTACAGTATTTGACAAGCATAATTGTAACTCAATTGTAATGCATGCAACAATAGCCAACGACAAACGCTCGGCATATGCTTTAGAATCAAGCTTCTAGTAGGTTTGCATAAAAGAGACTTGAGTTGAACTAACAGGATTGCACAGCATTTTACGAATTAGAAAATGGGTAAAGCTTTATTCTTATTTATAACAGTATTTATTTTACAGACTTCTCAATGCAACAGCATCAAATTCAAATTGGCACAATCACCAAATTATGGATACAAAATAGAAGCGTTAAACGCATTTCCTGGATGTTTCATAAGGGTTATAAATTTTCCAGGGCAAAATATAAATTTAAACGTCCTCGTACAACCTATAATTTTGTTGAGTTATTTTTCCTTTCCTGGTGAATTACTACTGTATCCTTTCGAGTTGAGCCTGAGCAAAAGGGATAAGTTCTCTTATTGGATCTCGACCATAAACTTAACCGATTTCCAAAGAACTAGAACAGTCAAAGTTAAAAATATATCGCTAACATTTACGTGGCAAAAGAGCAAAAACTATGTTGGAATACTAGTTCGCCCGAAGTTGAGGATCGCAAGTAAATATTTGAATTGCGAGGCAAACATTTATCTAAATCCGCCAGGCATTGAAATTTCACCATATTTATATCACTCAAACCAATATGATGGCACTGTGCTGAAAGATCCGTTTTGGCCATCTGCGGCATTTGACCTTAAAAACAAGAAGTGGAAAGAAGATCACCTAATCACAATTCCAAAGTTTTCGTTACTCATTTGGCATAAATTTATTTTTACACATTACAACAACGAGTACATATTTAACTGGATTTCAACTGTATTAGTTCAGCCTCATCTGGTCAGACTAAATGAAGTTATTTTATTCTTAGAACAAAGTAATGCTTTTGAAAATTTGTACTTTTATTGTCCATATTGTGATTCATGCTGAACATATCAGCTCATTCCAATGAACTCTACACTACAAAATTCCGAGTTTTTTCTGATAAACTTCGTAAAAAAATATGAACAGCTCAGACCTTTATCGATTGAAGTTATAATAAGTTGGAATTATAAAGCACCATTTACTGATCTTATGAAGAAACAAACAGCAACAAGGAAATCAATTCTAGATAATATTGTTGCTTTGAATGTGGAAGATAGAGCGAGAGAGTTGCCATTTTTAATAGATTCACATATGATCTCTATACTGGTTCCAGATAGTGTCACATTGCACTTTAGCTTCTTCTTCGACAATTTCTACAATCAATGGAAAAGTGTTTACGTTCCACACTGTCATAATGTATTGATGTGCCCTCCTAAACTCTGCCCAAATATTCAAAGAACGAGCGAACCAAATTTGAGCCTTTTCCTGAAATTGCGTTAATGTTTCAAAAACAACAACTATGATTCGTTAGTTGTCACAGAGATCAACCTCATTGGATAAACAAGTTGAAAGCATTGGTTATCGCGTTAGATGTAGGGACGTGGTCGGCAGTAATTTTTTCATGTGTTTTTATTGCAGTTGTTATCACTGTAGCTTGCAAAATGAATAATTTAAGAACATCGTTATTGTACAACTGCTTTTCTTTGTTGGCGTCACTGCTTGACCAGCCTGCGGCCGTTTTTCAGAACATGAAAACTCGATCCCTCTTGTGGCTTTCCCCACTTATGTTTTTGTTATTGAGTACAGAGTTCAAGGGAGAAAATATTACCAAGTTAACCATAGAACCGGACCTTGTTCCGTTTGACACGTTTGCGAGTTTAATTCAAAACCAATTTCGAATTATGTGTCGCCGATTTCATATAGAAGCAGCGGAGTACCAATTTCTAAAACAAAATGCGCATTTAAAATCTGATTATATACAGGAGAATGGACACTAAGCGTTTCCAATTGTTTCCGAACTATGGTTTCAAATTATGATGCAGTTTCCATACCAAATCAAAGACAGAATAAGTAAATTTAAAAATGAACTTTCACAAAGAGCATGGTTTTTTCTGAATAATTCTGAAATGCTTCCAGCATGGAATGCAACTTGGGGCAGTTATGGTGCTTATGAAAGTAACCAGCAGATATTGGATATGCACATGAAAAGCTGTAACAAATCTGCAATGATTTTGAATGAAAACATGGCGATACAACTGCACACGAAGCTAAAATCTTTAGGTAAACCGGCTTATTTTGGTAAAGATATTGTTTATGAAAACCTGAATGGGTACAGACTTTATGGGTACTTCCCATCAAGTATTATTTTACGAATTCAACGTTCCTTCCAAAATGGTATAATTGACTGGTGGCAAAGGTATTTCAAGTGGTTGCTTATTATAAAATCAATTAGACAAGAGGAAACTACACAAAGTGCAGCTGCCAAACATGGAAGTTCACAAAGCAACAAGAGTGAAACTGGACTTTATGTGCTCTCAATAATTCCATGTGTTGGATTTGTACTGGCGACACTAATGTTCATTTGTTTTGAAGCTAAAATTTTCATTAAATTTTGTCAATATTTACGATTAATGTAGTGGGGTTTAAACATTTAGTTTTATGTGATACTACTTAAAACTATGTATAATAATCCAGTTACCTTGTTACTGGCAATCATTTGAATACAATCCAAAGTTGAATAATGATGCATTTAAGCATTTTGCAAGCTGTATAATATTTCTTGGTTTGTTCACAAGCAACGCAATATATTATTTCTTTTGAATCGAGGTTGGTTTCTTATTATTTCAAAAAAATGTTTAAATTAACATTTCGCCAAAATAATGTTTTAAATAATTGAAAATTCGAAATTTATCAAATTTCCTGTTTTTAAATTGAGCTACCTCATAGTTGGTGATATTTAAGTTAATAAAGTTATAAACAGAACGATTTAACTAGTTCGGTTTCGAACATCTCGTAAAGCAAAGAATCTTCAGGTCTATTGGGGGTTGCGTTAAAAAGAAGTATTATTAGTACACTTTTGAGCTATTGGTAATCTCGTAAAAGTACATATATATAGTAAAACACATACATAATTACAATTACATTTTAAAATTGTCCCATCTGCACTTGGTTGGTTTATCTTTGTGTACAATTATTGACACATATGGATATACGTGTCATGATGTTGACATGACACTAATTCATAATTAAAATAAACTCACGATATTATGTAGCAAATTATCAATGTTTACTTTAATTTATTGACTGAACACAATCTTCTGTTCCAACTGGCATTATGTTGAAAGAAAAAACTGATTGCTGCAAAGTTTACAAAAATTTATAATGGAATGAATTATACAAAATTTAATCAAAATCAAAACGGTTACAAAAAATTACCAATTTTATTTCCATGGTACACTGGACAACTTCCATGCGTCAGTCGTGTTGTATAAGTTCCATTCCTTTACATATTGTACCCAAATACCTCAGAGCCAGTAATATTATGGGAACAAACGCCTGCAAGAATGAAAGCAGTACACCCACCTTTGCTTGGCAGTTTTAACTGAACAATACATAACGAAAACAAATCGTTCCTTGTTTACACCAAAATAATATATTTTATAATATGCATAATAGGTACATACATAAAACACCATTGTGGCAATTGTATCTTCATCCTCGGATGCTTCACCTAAACGTGCCGTATATACCTAAAACACAAATGATTTATAAAGAAACTAATTTATTCAACAAATTTCCGAGTAACAGTTTGCTAGTACTTGAAGAAATCGTCCTTACTCTATCATTATGAATATTAAAATGTCTCCCGTAAACGTGCTCACGCGTATCCAAAATATTCAATCTACTTAAGCCTCGATAAGAATTTGCTTTCCAGTTCCCCGATAGAGCATGCATGAAAGAGCTCTCCCATTTACCTCCCATGTTAAAAATATTTAATCTAAGATTTGCTTCTACTTGTTGGTTTATTAGCGAATTTAGTTGAAATTAAGATTTCTGTAATATTTGGAAAATTTGGAACAGGAGTTATAGACTACATCTCATGTAGAAGTATCAGAAAGCAGTTTTACAAGCCAATTATAGAAACAGTCGAAAAAAGCGAAAATTCCTTATGAGCTTTCCATGTCAAAAAAATTCAATCTAAGATTTGCTTCTACTTGTTGGTTTATTTACGGATTTAGTTGAAATTAAGATTTCTGTAATAGTTGGAAAATTTGAAACAGGAGTTATAGGCTAAATCTCATGTAGAAGTATTAGAAAATATTTTTTTAATCCAATTAAGAAAAAAATCAAAAAATGTAAACGACACGAACGATAATTATAGTGAAGCAGAATGCTATATGCATGGCTTTCTAAACTCCACCTACTATGCTCGTTGGGGCCTGGGTAAACACTAATTCCCTAAGACTCTTAATATCCCTGTCAAATAATATGTTGCATTTGACACTTTTGCGAAATTCCTAATACCCATTCTTGCACTATTTCTAATTCTAACAGGGGAATTTTTCTCTATTTCACAATCCTTTGTACGCCTTGATATGCTAGTATGTGTGTTTTACTCGGTACCCCGACCATTTTCATGTGTTTTATTCGATAATTTTATACTACTAAAGATATTAATAGCTATGTGATGCAAAACGTCAGATGTATTTTAGGTGTCCCGTCATTTGGTCGACTATTTAAAGCCGAACGACAGAAGATCGACCGACAAAAGCTCGAACGACATTTTCAATAAATGAATTTGAAACCGAACGACAGAAGACCGAATAATTTTTTTGACGATTAGGTATTAGAACAAACGACATATAACATCAAATACATAGTTTACTATGATATCGTTTTATTGGTCATATAACGTTACAAATTTTACAGCTTGTTAAAATTTCATGATCTTTAATGTTCTCATGATTTGGTTGATGGTACATTTGCAACACTATGTTTATCTCTTATCACTATATATTTTTAAAGCATGCACTGATATCGGCAAAATCATCATGCAATGTAATCTTTTCACCGCAACCAATTTTCCGATGGTAACAATAAAAATAAGATAAAATTTTATTTTTTGAATATGCTTATAATGTCATTGTCACAAGCTAGAAGGTTATGCCTCTTGCCCTTTAAAAAGAGTTAATAAATCGCCCGCCTTGTCTTCAACTTGGAAATCCACAATGCTAACTTGGGTTCTTCCAACAAAATGAACTATAAAATGTTCAGTTTTCCTAAGCGCAGACGCTAATCCTGATAAGATGCATAAAGTTCAGTTTTCGGTCAAGTGTCGTTTTGAATTCGGTAAAGTGTCGTTCTTTCTAAAAGTTTCGTGAAGCTATAGTGAACTGGTTTACACAAAACGACTTGGAACTGAATGCCAGCAAAACTGAGCTCATTGTGCACTCTAGCAAGAAAAGTAGACACATTGCATTACAGCAAGTTATTCATGTAAATGGGCTTGAAATTAAATGCAGTGAACAAGTTAAATCGACGGCTTAATAAAAGACCAACTATTGCTATGGGATCTACACACTGATCATGTCATGAAAAAAGCAAACAAATCTTTATGGAAGCTTAGATGTCTAAAACCCGTACTCACGCAACTACAAATGAAACTCGCCATTGAAACGCTTATTCTAACGCAAATATACCATATGTGTGCTGTGTGGGGTGAGGCCTCTAAAAAACATTTAAAGAATATAAACAAGATTATTAAAGACGCAAATCGTCTGATCTCCAACGGGTCACCTAGTAGTAGTTGCGAGTGGCTATTCATTGAAGAGATGTACGTATACAAGTCTCTTATGTTATGCCACTCATCCAATAAAAAGTCTTCTCCGCCTTCTTTATATGAAATAGTCAACCATAATGCAATAATAAAAAAAGATACACGATCAGGCAATATACGCTTTGTGAATAAAAGCTTGTGTGACAGTTACTTGGTGTATAACATGACAAAAATGTGGGCACAGTGCAGTGAAAAATCAATCAACATCGATAATGTGTATATGTTTAAGCAAAACATTAAAGCTAAGATTATACAGCGAAGACCGAAAAGTGAAGTTTCTCCTGATCAAATTTATATTGATGAAGTGCTGGAATATATTAGGCTGCTATACACAAGAACAAATCCCTCTCAATCAACATAATGACCCAGGACGGGACGTTGTTTGTATCGAAATCAATCTATCTATCTATTTCGGGCTTCTGTCGGTTCGGTCTTTTGACGTTCGGCCAAGTGACGCTACTCCGTATTTTAAATTACTTTTTATCTTCAGTTTAAGACCAATTGAAAAGTTTTGCAATCAAGCTCAAGAAAAATAATATGTAATTAAATATTACGGCGACAGTAAATTATCTCTTTGAAAATTATCAAACAATATTTTAGTAATTCCAAACGTCGACCTGTCAATACCTAAAACACATCAAGAATGTCACATTTTCAACATAATTTTTCCATCGTACTAAATCTAGTCTAGTTCATTTAAATTTTTGATATAATAACCAAATGAACAAATAAAATGACTTGAAATGCACTTTAAAAATACGAAGAGTACTTAAATATCATGACAACTTGGATTAAAATGTGTATGTCAATAATATCTCACCATTTTTGTATGTCTTGATATGCCAAGTATATACCTGAACTAATATCACTTGTTTTATATAACCGTTGTAGCATTTTTGTGATGCAAAACGTTATGTCTAGTGTCTGGTTTTATTTTCTTTTATCTTCAGTTTAACACCAATTCAAAAGTTTGACAATCAACCTACATACAGCTCAAAACTCAAAAGAAAACCAGAGATGACGGCTTTGTGACGAACTTCATGAATTATTATAGACACTTCGGGTTTATAATTGTAATTATTATCAATTGGTTAAAAAAAACAAATTGAAAGAGATGTTATTAAAAAGTTTTTTTAAACTTTAACGAACATAATTTTGAATACATCGTGAGGCATTAATATACGTTGATGATAACTTTCGGCATTTACTTGTGCGTCCAGCGTGTCGAAGTAGGTTCTGATAAACGGAGACGTATTGCAATGTTTAAAAATCTCAAAATGTGTAAAACATTATTCCTGTTACAAACCGTATTTATTTTACCGATTTTTCAATGCAATGGTATCAAATTTAAGTTAGCACAATCATCAAATTATGAAAACAAAATAGAAGCTTTAAACGCGTTTTCGGGTTGTTTTATAAGC
>JAQFZG010003751.1:0-12998 GCA_034695465.1 Entomobrya nicoleti | reverse complement strand
GGAATATTTTTTACTTTTACGGCAACACGCCTCCCGCAATATGTCCCTGAAAATATTTTTGTGAGATTATTTCCTTTCCGATGAGGCTCCCTAATGTCGACGTTAAATGGTTCACTGTTCTGGCTGCTAAAATTATTTTGAGATAAAAGTTCCAAGGCACCAGATTGTTTTGTCTCTTTTAGGGCATCCAGCAAGATTTGATATGAATTGGATCTTGTTTTTAAAATACCATACAGCATTTGAGCCTGCTGATGAGAACCAAGGTTGTCTTTGCTCTACAAAATCAAATATTCAGTTTGAAGTTAAATATATGAGAAATTATATAGTTCATTTAAATTTCTTTATAGTATACCAAGGCCTCCTGCTCAAGTGCGCTAATTATGTCGTTTTCCCTCAGAATCGCAAGGAAAATAATGTTACACTTCGTTTTTTCTATAAGTTTAGTTATGTTTTTGTCTATATTCTTGATTTGAAGGTCTTCCATTTTTAATAACAGATTAAATATGTTGTATTAAATCACACAATAAATTTTCAGAAATGTTACATGGCATAAGTTTTTAGTATTGTAATTTAGGAATAGTACTTTGTGGGAACTATTAACTACTCATAAGGTTTTAGTAGACAGGCAAAATGTGATACTACTTTTACATGCTAAACTTATTTGTAAGCAGAATATCACATCAAATATTAATACAAAATATTCAACTGATAAGTGTTTATCTCACATGAGCGATAACATTTTCATCCACCAGTTTATATTCGATTATTCAAGTATTTTATCATTGCTGATTGTACTTTTTGAATGATAGAGAAAAAAGTGCTTAACTTTAAACTTTAATGTTTTTATAATCGACAATTAAGAAGCCGCATTTTAGTTACGTTACTTATATAAAACTGGTGAGCTCAATTTTTATGTCATTGTCCCTAAATAAGATATTTGGCATGAGGTAATACAATTGGGTGCTTATTTGAATTTATCAATGTGCTACAATTAATATTGATCGTGCATTAGTAATTCCGTTTATATGTGATGCATACAACTCCAGATTCCCCTACTGCTTACACTAAAAAGAGCAAACTATTATTCCATTACCCAAACAGAAAAATTGGCCCGAAATTAGACAAACAAAAAATTTAATCCACGAATATCGAATATATTCCATGTTACAATAAGTGAATTTTTATACCTATGTACAAAAAATACATAGGCATGCACATAAAAATATATATATTTTAGATACGTCGGGTTTTAAGTTGTAAATGTCTAATGCAATGAATTTTTGTTGTCCCTCGTTTCATTTGATGAGTTTCTATTTTCATTTTATGCTTCCCAACAAAGGATTTTTTGCAACTTAAGTTATAAGAACTTTGGCATTTCATTTTACCCTCTTGTTGATAGCAATCAGCAATATTCTTTATTTTAGCTTTCGCTTTGACACTACCGTATTCTCCCCAATGCTGCTACCAGATCTGTACCGGGATCACGACTTTGTTTCTCATTCCTATTCATTAGAGGAATCCCAACTTTTTTGGTGTTCTTGATTAGCAAGGATTCAATCATTAGGCGTTGTACATATCTTTCCTCATAAACAATGATTTTGGCTTCTGCCCATTCAATAGTGTGATTTTGATCGCCATTATTTTCACAAATGTGATTTGAAATTGCAGATTTGTTCGCATATGCTAACCTGACGCAATTGTTGTTCTTTTAGCCTAGCCTATTATTTTTGGGATTAAATAGGATTAATTGGGGGGGGGGTCAATGCAATAAACGGGGTAGGGGTAGATAAGTCCTATTGAAATTACCTGTTTCTCTTTTACAACAAATGATTTGTCGCAAGGATTTTCGTTTTTTATACAGCAATACGGTTATTTACCGCGTACTGGGATATCTATATCATTTTGTTTATTGAACGTTGATGAACGTGTAAATGATGTTACTATAAATAAAAGAAGGGGCAATGACCGGCTTTTTTGTTACTGTTTTAATTGGAATTTTTCGTATTTTTTTGAGTGGAAAGTAAAATGTGTGAAATTGGAGGACAAAGATTAAAACGATGAAAGAAGAAAAATAAAAGCGTTTAAGTAAGAGGGATTGTGGCGTGCTAAATATTAATATAAGATGCCAGGTTGTGACTGTGGCATAAAAATTGGCGAATATATACGTGGTAAACCTTTTAACATGTGCAAATTATATAATATGAAATGAATGTTGTAGATATGAGTCATGAGTATAAAAATTGTTACTGGAGCATTTACTATGACAAATTGTTTGATGCCTAAATGATTTTGTAAAATAAATCCCGGAATAACGATGCTATTAAATCGAAGAAAAAAAAATCATGTGTCAATATATTGTACTTCCGATAAAATTCGAATATTCGTAATGAATCTTAAGTTTGGCTCGGTTACATTAGCCATAAGTGCTATTAACGATTTACGCCTCCTGAAATAAATACAAACAAGTAGGACATCATCATTTTAGAATAAATTTATTTTAACTAGAATCAATATAACATATATGAATTATTATGAATGAATATATCTATAAGGAATTTGCATGCCAAAAAAACAAGTAATTACTCGTATTTCGTAAAAGCTTGCATGTAAAGTTTAAGAATATGAAGGCCTTTTAAAATTTGTTTTTAGCATCTCTCCGACCACCTTTCCATGATCTTTTCGAAGCTTTTGCTCTTCTTGGGCATTTTTAGTGGAACTTCTGGTAACCCTTTTTGGAGTTTCATTGGCTTCATCCAATACCTTCCGACCTTTTCGAGGGATAAATCTACCAACATCACTATCATCATCTTCCTCTACATTTTCGAACATTTCAGCAATTTTTCTTGCTTTCCCCTTTCCTTTAACACTACCTTCCACGCTCGAGTCATCTTCATCCCCATAACTGCTAGCAGACTTGTTTAGCGAAGGTTTCTTCTTCAAAGTGCTACTCTTACCCAGCTTAACTTCCACATTTTCCTTCTTATCACCCTTCCTATTAAACATGTTTTCATTCTGTATTAACTCACCAAGCTCCTCCTCATCAGCCTCGTTTTGACCTCCATCCCCAAACAAGAAGTTGTAATACTTCGTTTCCTCCTCTTCTAACTTATCCATCAAGTCCTCCATTTCCGCTTCTTGTTCATCATTCATATTGTCACGATCTCCATTCGCCCCAATCTTTTCCAAGTACTCTGCACTTACATTTGCCTTCGTTTCCTTCGACTCCCTGCGAAATATCTTTTCTGTTGGCAATCTTCTTCCTTCCGGAAAGCTAGCTTCCAATGTGTCCCTGTACTGCTTAATCAAGTCTACTTTGCATTTCTCCATGAACTCCCTTCTTCGCTTTGCATTTGCCTCAGTGATTTCCCCAAATCGCTTGGAAATCCTGTCCAACAATGTTCTTTTGACATTCTCATCCACTTTCGTTGCCCCACCGTAACCATCCCCTTCATCTGATAAGTCACTTGCGTTATCATTTTCCTCCTCATCATCATCATCATCTCCAGGACAAATAGCCCGTTCAAAAGCTTCGACACCACGAAGCCGTCCCCTTTTATGTGTTTCTTTCATGGTCTTCTCATCCAGAAACGTGTCGCTCTTTTCATGCCTTTTCCAAGCTTCTCCGTACGCTTGCATCCCAAATTTGATACACTCCCGCTGTTCCGCTGGTGTGGTTTTCAGTTTGAGCCGAAATCTTTTCAAAATATTTCCAGTGTTTGGGGCCCCTTGTTGACCATCGTTAATTGCTCGTCCGTACGCTTCCACCATTTCCATAAATTTCCTTCCGTTAACCTCCTGTCCCCTTCCATCTCGTTTTAAAGTAAGCTGATCAATGTTGACAGCATGGCTGACAAAGAGCTCCAGATTTTTAGAAAATTTCTGCTCCATTTCCTTAATACTCCCTTGAAATTCTGGACTAATTACCCCATTTCCAGGAAATGGTAAAAGGCACCCAGAAACATTTTCGAACAAGCTATTGATAAGTAGCCGACTTTCCCTGGATGGTCTAGAATGTGCAGGTTTTTCCTTGAGTTTCTCAAGCTTTACAAAGTTTCTGCCTCCATTCGCCCCAAATGGAAAATCAGAAGGGAAATTCCAGTCTCGAATGAGAAAGTTTGCATTTTGCAATGGAGTGGCTGGACTATACTTTCCTTTTGCTTTTGCTGGACTTACAGACTTGGGTAATCCTTGCCCTTGAATGGCATACTTAATGTAGGCCCCCACAGCAGATAAGCACTGTTCGTCCAAATGCTTATAAACGTTGAAAATTGTTAGGGATGAAACAGCCAATGTGAGTCCCATCAACTTACAAACGTCAATGTCTTCAGAATCCCACTGGTTTCCCGTGTTAGACAGCTGGGTGTAAAGTAGCAGTACAGCAATTTCTCGTTTTCTCGAACCTTCTCCAATTTTCAGAATGTATGGCTCCGGACCACCCCAGATTCCTGGAATAGTTGGTGCCTTGCCTTCCTGTGGCCATTGCAGTTCGTCCATTGGCTTCTCCGGATTTTCATAGTCCATCCAGTCATGTTCATCTAGTTCCGCTGCGGCAAGGTATCTTAGCATGTAGCCATACAAGAGCGACTTTCCAGTGGAAGGTGGGCCCGTAATTGAAATAACTGACAACGGAATATCATCAACAGGTGCAAGTAGTTCACTTAGGTTTTTCTTGTGAATTATCAATTTCCCTTCTGATTTGCTATCGGGCTGGACCAAAAGGACCGGATCAGTGGACTTGATATCGACATCCATCTTTTTAAATAGGAAGAAATACATTTTTAAATACGGTCAATTATAGTATCAAATTTCAGAAAAATCTTCCGACCCACATCGCCTAATTCTAAATGTAGTATAAGCATTCTACCCATATATGCAATGCATTTCATGCCTGTAGTCAAAATTAATGTAAAAATGTTTCAGTTTATATGTAGTACTAGTAAATTTCTCTTTATTTTCCCCTAAATATGAAAGCTTAATATGAACATAGATAACTATATAGTTGACAACAAACACTAAAACTTGATGACAGCTCCTATTTCGTCCAATATCCGATCCAGATTTGATTTTTTACTTGAACTGTTCTGAACGCTTAACTGGCCTAAAACAAAATACACAATTAAATGAATGAAAATATTGGGAAATGAGATGCATTGTTTTTTTGTAGTTTCATACAAACCTCTGCCAAAAGTTTTTTCTTCTCTTGTTTGTTAATCCGTCCTCTGTCGTCACTAATTGTTATACACTTTTTCCCTTTGGTACTCATACACACTGCTTCCACATTCAAAATCCCATTTAAGTTAATGGACATGGTAACCTCAACAGTTTCCATTCCCGCTTTATTCTTAGGGATCCCATCCAAGCTAAAATTTGCAAGCAGTCTATTTTTCTCTGCCATTTTTTCCTCGCCCTGAAACACTGGGATCTGGACGCCGGTTTGGTTATCCACCTTTGTACTATATTCTTGTGTATGGGAACATGGGATTTTGGTGCCCTTTTTAATAATTACGTCCATCTCTTTGGTTGCCACCTCGATTCCCAAGGATATCGGAGTAATTTCTTGAATTCGCCCAAAGTCAAAAACTTTTGTGCCCGGTTTGGCATTCAGAATTGCTGCTTGTACAGCAGCACCATATGCAACCGCTTCGTCGGGATTAACTTGTTTGTTGATTGGTCGCCCATTGAAATGCTTCGCCAACATTTCTTGCAACTTTGCTATTCTTGTGGAGCCCCCCACCAGAACAATGTCATCAATGTCCTGTTTCCTTAGATTAGCAGATTCGAGTGCCTCGTCAACAATTTTAATTGTTTTATCAAACAAATCTTGATTTTTTTCATCAAAAACATTCCGAGTGACTTTTAAATTTAAGTCGTGTCCACGTTTAATTTCATCAATGGCGATGGTCGTCGGTGCTTCCGAATTTCTTGCACTGGCCAATCCTTTTTTCGCATTTTCACAGTAAAACTGTAAACGTTTCAATCTCCTCCTAACCTCATCTCTTGTTGTTTTCTCAGTGGAGTCCTTTCCCTCCAACAAATCAAATCCTGCCTTTCCCTTTTTGTACTCCTCAGCACAATAGGTCATCAAATTCTTGTCAAAATCCTCCCCACCCAAATGCGAGTCCCCAGCAATGCTCAGCACATCAAGCTTATCTTCACTAATTTCCAAAACCGCCACATCAAACGTTCCTCCACCCAAGTCGTAAACCAGAATTTTTCTCGGCTTTCCCAAAGTATACCATTCCAGTCGATATGCCACCGCAGCTGCTGTTGGTTCATTTAAAATCGCCAAAACTTTCAAGCCTGCCAACTCCCCAGCATCAATAGTAGCTTGTCTTTGACCATCAGTGAAGTAGGCAGGCACGGTGATAACAGCTTTTTCAATTTTCCGTTTCAAAAAATGTTCAGCTTCCTCCTTTAAATGTTTTAGGATCATTGATGAAATTTGTTCGGGATGATATAACTTGTCAACCACTTTAATTTTCGCTATGCCTTCATCATCCACCACCGAAAATGGCCAATATTTCATATCCCCCTGCAACTTGTCATCGTCAAATCGTCGCCCAATTATTCTTTTTGCGTCAAAAATGGTACACTCTGGATTGCGAAATGCTTGTTCCTTCGCCGTATTCCCGACCGTTGTCGTTCCATCAGGATTGATGCAAACATAACTTGGTGTGGTGTTGGTGCCAAGCTCATTTCTAAGAATTCGAACTTTTCCTTTGTGAAACGCAGCGACACAGCAATATGTGGTCCCCAAATCTATTCCAATGGCGATATCTTCATCCGCATGACTTCTTCTTATCAGCTCATTTTTTTCGAGATATTTCTTGTACAATTTTTCCAATCTTTCTTTCAAAGTGTTTATCTGACTAGAACTCATGGGTGGATCCACACCAATATTTTGTATTGCAGTGTCTCGAAAGCGATTGTTCATCTGGTCAAGATGCTCGTCGGTAAAGTAGCCAACATTGTTATTCTCAAAGGACTTGTCCATGTTATCAATGTAGTAATTTTTGGCGTCAAGAAATGCTTCCCTGATGGCAAAATCTTCAGCTTTTTTCTTCGCATCAAAAAGGTAACTGAGGTCGTCCCCAATTTCCTTCAGTCTGACTTCCAGCTTCTGGATGTACTCGTTTATGAAAGCTTTTCTTGTCAAGGGCAAGTTTTCTCGAACATTTTGGCCAAGCTCACGTTTTAATTTGGTGTGCTCCTCAGCAAACTCGTCCATGCTTGCAAAACTTTTCAATTTTTTCTTCATTTTCCCCTCATACGTTTTTACGCTTTCCTCTATAAGGCAATCTGCCAATTGAATTGTCTGTTTTTTTCTTTCATCATTGGTTATCTGCCAAGTTTTCATGAACTCTTTACACTTGCCCTCAAATTTTGTTTTCTCTTCTTTCAAAACTTCCCTCTCCAAATTTCCAGCATATTCAGCCACTTCATCTTCATAACGACTTTTTGTTTTTTGGTAAATTGTTTTTAAGTAATCTTTACATTCATCAGCATCCATGAAACCCTCAACTTTCAAACGTTTATCCAGCTCGGCACAAAGTGTATTGAAATGTTTGTCCAAAGTCTTTTCCAAGCACTCCCGCTGCTTCCTTCTTACTTGAATCCCTTTCTCAATCAAAGTTGTGTAAACATTATTCAGATTTTTTGTCAGCGTTTCCATGACCAACTCAAATCGTGAATTTCCAGGGGGATAAGGATTTTTTATTTGAAACTCTTGCAGAATTTTTTCCCTTGTTGTCTCATGGAAATTCAATATTTCTTCATCATCGTATAGCTCTTTAGCTGTGCAGTCCAAATGCTCTTTATATGCGATTTCCTCCTCTGCCACCAGTTTCATCGCCTCCGACATCGTTGACTCCAAGTCGCATTGCAGTTTAAGATGTTCCCCATCCAAAATTTCTAATAATTTTCCCCACCATTCAGCCTTGAACTCTGTTCCAAGCTGTACCGCCTCAAATTTTTGTTCAATTCTTTCCAAAACGTCGTCATGGAACACACCCAAAGTTCCAGCATCAAGTTTGGGAAGCTTCCTTATTTTCTTTTGCATTCCAGCCGTGTATTCGTCCAACAGCTTGTCAACGACATTTCCTGCTTTTGCTGTTGCCCTCTCCCTGTTTTCTTGATTGGTTTGTGTGAACTCTTCTCCCACCGGTTTGAGTTCCTTGTCAAGCTCTTCTTCCAAGCTAGCCAATTCAGGGTCATCATCCCCCGAAAATTCTTCTAAAAACTCAACCTTGATATTCTCCATTTCCTGTTCCAACGCTCTTTCAAGATCATCTTCTTCGTAGAAAACCAGGTTTCTTGGCATTTGCACACCACGTTCCGGTGTAAATGGAAATTGTCGCTCTAGGTTGTCTCTTAGTTCATCAGTAGCCTTTTTAATGCAATTCCTTATTTTGGTCTTTCTTGCTGAAACGTTCTCTGACTGCATATCATCCCTTTCCTTGTTAATCTTCTCAACCAACTCCAACTCAAACTGTTTTTCTTCTTCTTTCGAAAGGGAAAATATTTTACTAGCTTGCAAAGCCTTTTTTCTAGCTTGCACATGAAGTCCATTGATTGTCGACTCTCTGAAAAATCCTGCATTTGAATTCTTCTTGCGCTGTCTAAACATTTTGTGATATTCCTCAATTCCTTTGGCTACTTGAATCTTTCCAGCGGTACTTCTTGTCAATGCAGTGATTACATCTGGGCTTATTCCAGCTTCCATATCCGATGGACTATTGAAAAATGCGATGTATGCTTCCAGAAATAGCTTGAAATCCTGGGGTTTTACTTCAAAATCTAAGATTTTCTTACTACACATTTTATCGCTGCTGAGCAACCCGGAAAGGTATTTCTGGAGATGCTTAGAAAAATCTTTGTCCAGGTCAATGGATTTGCCAGCAAACGAAACTTGTATTGCCTTCTCCCCAATATTTGGAAGGAGAAAGCACTCCACAGCTTCAAATGCACTGGTAATTGGGGAAACTTGATCATCATTTTTGTTGGAGAACTTCTCGAAATATTTTTTCCCACCCCTTTCTCCAAGTTTGTGAGTTGAAATTTTTGTCCAGTCGTGGACAAGGAGGGATAATTTTTGAAATTGGGTGGTGGTCAACTTGCCATGTTTTCTACCTTTCCCGACAAATTTGAGTAGCCACTCAAACGGGGTCAATGAGAGGTCGCCACTAATATTTAAAATTAAAATGGAGGAGGATAGTAAAGGAATGCCAAGAAGGGCTGCAATGTCGTCTGGCTTGGAAAGTTCTTCATTGATGCCTTCCGTGTCCATTAGGAGAACAGCTACATCTTCCCTATCTTCACCTTCCACAACGAAAGCTTTGTTCCATATCCAGATGCCTTTTGTCACTGGCTTATATCCGGCCTTGAAATTGAATCCCTTATAGATAGGCTTACTCCCCCGACCATTGCGTGTTCGTCTGGGTGAGTCGTCAAGTTGGCGTGATTTAAGATTTTCTTTGATGGAATTAAGAAGAAAGCTTTTCCCCGTACGATTTTCACCGACGGCGGCGATTATGCAGATACGACGGTCACCGCAAGATTCAAGTAGGTCATCTAAAGCTTCAGAGTTGAGGGTGAGTAGTAAATTGTCTTGAGAATCGTTGCCAAGTTTTATGAGCTGAACAGGTTTGCCATCTTCAAACGTTAATTGGGCAAAGTCGTCTTCACTATCAGACTCTGATTTTCTTCTTTTAGTGCTGCTGAGAAATCGTTTGGGTTTATTGTTGTCGGACTGAGTGTCAGTTTCCGTTTCACTGGTGTCGCTGTAGTCCATCTTGTGATGGGGCTATTAGGAGGTATGCGCTTGTCAGATTATTTTTTAATCGTACGCTAGCAGTCTTATGTACATACATAATGATTTATAAAAATGATAAACATAGTATATGCAACATGTGGACATGAATAAACAATGCATTATGAATGAAGTTCTCAGTTTCGTTTGTGAACAAATCTGTTATCTGAATTTTGCAAACCAAAGTATTTCACATTTAAGATAACATTCAAGTCGATGTATATAACATGTTACGTTTTCTATTATTCATGAAAAGATTAAACCACGATATTTTATTTATGTAAAAAGATAACTTAAGAGTTTTATTTTTTAAATGAGAGCTCTTCTTTATTTCATGTTTGTTGCACAAAACACAACATTTTCAGGACATTCGCTTAAAATAGTTAAAATGTTCATGGAATTTAGAAAACGTTATATAGTTACACACATATTGTGCTGCCTTTATGAGTACGTAATGTGTTATGGATAAAGCTGTAAGCCTTTAATTCTCAATATCCTTGGCTCAATAACTCAATAGCGTTTAAATTTTAGCAACCTTTCCCCGTCCAGTTCTAATAATCTTGAAGTATGCCACTTTTTAAAATTTGTTCTGCTACTTGACGAACTACGTATCTTAAGTCACATATTTTAGTAAATATTTAAGTAAACCCCTACGCTACCCAGTAGTATTAGCATATTGTCAATGCATCAATCACAGTCATATATGTTCACATATATCCATAACACCTTACGTATGATTTTTTTTGAAAATAAGTAGCGTGATAACTGTCGCATTGAAGCATTTTCGTTATTGTATATCATCGGGTCATTGTATTAGTGAACGTGTATCTATAGCCAAATGACTATTGACTTGGTGCACCTGTTGGTGATTTTGCATGGATATTTTAAATAGGTATATCATTTGGACTGAACATGAGCTTAATTGAAATAACTCATTTATGGAACTAAATATTTTAAAATGTAAATGTTTTTAATAATGAGCTTGAATTCATTCTTATAAGTACTATAATCCTTCTTGAGTACTTAAATTTCCTCTAACTTGAGTACTTGAGTCCTCTAAGATTTATTAACAAAAATTTAAGTAATTTGCAATACAAAAATGCATGATGAAAATTGAAATGCCTAATATAGTGTTCGCAATGCCTACCAACTAATAATAGTTGGACTCTTAATAGTTTAAGTAAAAAGGCTATGAAATCATGTACAGATATATGCGTGCATAAAATTTAAATTAATTTATTAACGGAAATTTAGATGACAAAAATTAGTTCCTTACCTTTCTCAACTTTCCGATGGTTAGATCAGGTCAGACCACGCAAAGATTTTTGGGAGTGTAGTAACGATTATTTGATCAGCTAAAAATTGAAATAAATAAGGAAAATTATAAAAATCAATTTTCGATCACAAAAGTTTTGCTTTATATTTTTTAATATTCTGTTACCTTCTAGACAACTAATATATCAAGCAAGAACTTGCACTATTTTCTTGAGTTTGCAGGTAGTACTTGTTTTGGACAAGGTTTAAGGTAAATTGAGATGCTCGTACGAATTGATTTCTCATTTTATAATTTTCATTGCGACTTCCACTACTCAGCAATGTAAACATTTTAGGAGTCATTAACTTTGGCAAAGCTTCCGTAGTTCGACAGAAATTCGGTACATTATAGTAAATATCTTTGCAGTTTATTGATATCAAACAAAGGTTTGCGTTATATATTGGTCCATTACACTTACCTCAATCAAATCTGGCCAAAGTTTACAGTTTCAAGTAGCTGCAAAACTTTGAACCGGCTAATAAACCGGTAACTCCATGTTCCCAGGTTAACATTATACATAAGAACAAAATTACACTGAGTAATAATATTTTGATGTTGACTCTTTTGTATAATAAATAGATTTCACGTTCTCTTGTTTGTTTGCCTGTAGTTTGATTATTTCCTTTGTGAAAAATCGATGCTCACCTTGTGCAATCACAATCTGTATAAACACTACAAGTACGCATGTAGCTAAGTAGCGACAGAGAGGCAGCAACTATTTGCACAACTACTTAGGCGAATACAATTGTGTGAATCTATACATTTAAGCCATGTTGTGGTAAAATTCACATTTAAACTTCATTTTGTAAAGCACTCTATATTTAGGTGCCGTTGTAGTAACATTCTTAACGAAGTCTTAATGAATGTGTAAATTGCGTAATCTCAATCTTGATACGCATTACAAATGCATTGATATAGGTACCATTTATTTAACATGAAAAATTTCGATCCCCAAAACTTTTGTCATTTTTTAGTCCAACTTGGCCGTAAAGTAGTACATGGCCATAGGCCACTTTTGGTTCAAATCAATCAATGCATTTTTTTGCTATCGTGCAAACGGACGGACAGACAATGTGAAGTTAATAAATAGCTTCCGTCACTTAATAAGGATGTAAATATATCACCTAAATATAACGAGTTTCCGTATGAAGTAGATAGATTACAACTATAAATTATTTTGCTTGTAAACGTTTTATCAATCCTTAATGTCACATAAATATTGCGCTTATTTTTTTACATATGTAAATACCTTAAAATATGTAAACGAACGCAAACTAATTCAATTAAGCAAACATTTTCATGAGTACATCCACAGCAAAAACGTTTCGAGATCAACGTCTACTCCACAACAGGTCAGCGAATTAGATCATTCATGAGCCATAAAATACCAACAAAGATATCAGAATGCAAAACTTCCTGTTTATCAGTGACAAACTATGGACAGTGATGGATTAATAACTTTTACATGAGCCCACTTGAAACGTTTATTTTTCCTGGCTTTGCATTTACTTTTTACTTATGTTAGCTTATACATATACTACAATTCAGTTCAATTTGCAAATGCTTTTCAACTTTAATAGTAAACTTGATATAGTAACAAAGGACAGTAAAGTTTGCTTGCATTTCAGAAAACAAAAACTTTGAACTCAACCGATATATAACCGATATAAACAAAGCAGTTTTAAGTTTATGAACAAATTTCGTTACCTCTTTGATGCATTGACCTCCACAACAAAATATTCAATATCACGTTATGAATCATTATTAAACGAACTTGTAAACTGCATTTTCATTTAGTAGCAACTTGACATCTTTCACGTTCAGATGTGCATTTCTTCTTTTTACAAGTTATTCATTGAAAATTCCCAGGTAAAA
>JAQFZG010003750.1:0-12999 GCA_034695465.1 Entomobrya nicoleti | reverse complement strand
TATTCAATAACCGAATGTAGATGAGCATTTACCATTACTTTGAACACGCGTTTATTTAAATATCGTTTGAAACCTCTGAGATATCTGATTTTATTTGAGAGCTTATTTAATACACATTCGTAATGCAATTTGAAACTTTCACCATTCAAGGCTTAATATTTAGATAAAATTGAATTACAAACATTTGGAATTTCGTAAGCGGCTTTTTCTATTTTGTTAGGTTTTTTACGTATCTTCAGCATTTAAAACATTTCATGTAAGCATTATAGCTATGCGCTTTTTATGAATTTCGGTACAAGTACAAAAAAAAAGTTTTGCGATGAAAACTACGCCATAAAATTTTTTACGTGTTGTGTATCAAAAAAATCTTTTGATTTTTGGATGGTATTTTATTGACTACACGTGCACATATAACCGTTACAATTCTTTGAAAACATCGCCGCACTTTTTGTTATATATCCCATCTTATTCTTGCAAATTCAATTGTAACAATATAAAGTTTGGTTCCGAACTCAACCAAAATACTAAGAATGTTTTAGATAAATTTCTACATTAGAATGTTCACTTTCAAGAGTGCTTAAAACAGTAGTCGTATTTTACATACTGTTAGTTAGAGTTACATAAATTATGATGATAAGGTTATTTCTGAGTCATTTTTGGAGCTTCGTTGAAGCCCTATCCAGTAAAGAAAAAATACTCCACGTTTCTATAATATCTTCAATTATGTTTCCCAATGTAACCTGATATACCATAAGAAACGACAATTGCTACCAGTTCTGTAAGTAAATTTTTCATTCATTTCCAATTTTGTCTCGAGGAGATTTTTTTTTGGAAATCGAATAAACTCAAAGAATGCATTTACAGATAATGTCTTTCATTTGTATAAGTATCGTATTTAATACTATCATCCTGTATGTATTTATTTCACAGGAAAACAAGTTACCTAATTGGAGAGTCATCATCCGGTTATATAATTTGATATTGTGGAGGTGTGCACTTGCCAAAATACAATACATCCTTTTGTATATCAGCCAAATGGGAAAAGGTAATCCTTTTATTTTTGTATAATGTCGTAACCAGAATAAGAACGGAATATTGTTAGCGGCAAGTATCAAATTTTCCTGTGCATACGTCTGTGAATTTTTTGGTACGAATAAAAAAAAACGTACCCAGTTTTTGTCCCAGGTCAAAAAAATACAGAATTAGCTATCACGTTTACATGACATGAAAGCGACTACATTACGTAAATCTTTTGTACATTTTTAAATTGCACCAATAATTTAATGTAAAAATTCTAAACAATCAGCAATACCCTAAGATTTTCATAACTAAATGTATAATTCTTTGAGAAAAGCAGGATATCAAAGATCGAGAAATTCATAAGACGAATTTGATCATATCCGTAGTTTGTCCTCATTTTGAGGATTGGGGACACTGCAATTTCCCGTAGGATTCTGAAAATTTGTTCCTGTAATTTTTTTTTGCAATTTTTTTTACACCTAACATACACGTGAACAAATAAGACCTACATTTCTAAGATTTAATTTTAAGCATATATATTTTTTGGAGTACCGTCATTTGACCGGAGACCATTTGACATAAACGACATAAGACCGGAATTTTTAGAAACAACGACACTTTACATAAATAAAAACGACATTTCACATAAAACTGAATTGCATGCTTACTAGTCTAAAGCTTGACACCACTAGCTTCCATACTTTAGAAAATTTCATATCGTAGTCAATTTTGCTCTGAGAACTCAAACAAGCATCATGGATTTCCAAGTTGAGAGAAAATTTTCATTATTTATTGACAGCTCAGCCGCACAAGTGCATAAGCTCCTAAAGGGTGACAATTCTATATTTCAATTATAAATAAAATAATGCGACTTATTTCTTTGTGATCGTCGGAAAATAGGTTGCGAGGCTAAGATGATTGTATGATTGTAGCTAAGAAAGATTGGTATTATGTAAATTGTGGTCTCTTCTTAAGGTTAATGTATGCATAATGTCGTCCGGTCATTTGTCGTTTTTCCTAAATTTCATTTATGGAAAATGTCGTCCGGTCATTTGTCTTCCGGCCAAAAGTCGTCCGGCTAAAAAATTCCGGTCAAAAGACGGCACACGATTTTTTTTCTATTTCATTTCTTATTCATTCTATTTTGATGCAAATATTAAAATTTTGTTTAGAAACTGAGCCATGATGATTTTATACACAACTAACTTTAATGATCCCAAACATCAAAGAAAAGTCGACTATGTATTTAGTTCCACTAAATACATAGTCGACTTTTCTTTGATGATACTACAAATGTTGTTAATTTAACAGAGTATATTAAAAGCTCTCTAGTACTTAAATCTCAAGTAGATATATATATGTGTGTGAGATTTCGTACGTTCAGACTTAAATGTCACTTTAATTGGAAATCAAATCTAGTTTTGTACATATTGGAATTACTCACTGTTAAAAAATATATGCGCAATCTCAATACTTAAAAAATCTCATTTGTTATTAGCTTTTCCATGTAAATGAGATATGAACACTTTAGCTTATTAACTATCATCACATATTATATTCATAACATTAGTCGTATCTTTTGATTTAACAAGTTACAATAAAAGAT
This sequence comes from Entomobrya nicoleti, assembly GCA_034695465.1. Taxonomy (NCBI): domain Eukaryota; kingdom Metazoa; phylum Arthropoda; class Collembola; order Entomobryomorpha; family Entomobryidae; genus Entomobrya; species Entomobrya nicoleti. The sequence goes on along the minus strand of JAQFZG010003750.1, from coordinate 10,373 downwards.
AATTGACTTTTCTTTGATCTTTGCATCAACAGCGTGATTACGTAAAAGGATTACAAACGATTTGAAGTGAGACGGAAGGATAACAGAATGAACATTATTAGTTGGAGAACAAGAGAAACAAACTGTCAAAATGAAAGAAATAATAATGAAGCTTATGTGTATTTAATTCATGGTTTTGGAAAAATTTTAGCATTGTGCAATGCTGTTAAATTAATAAATAATGATGTAACTGCAAGCAAGCAGGAATCACGTACTAAAGATGATCAAAATTGCTACTAGGAAGGGAAGTACATTACAAAATAATTATATACTGTTGTTATGTAAGTCTTTGTATAAGAGCTAATTAAATGTATAAGTTTACTTTGTTGGAAATTATAAAACGTACATCGGATTCATTTGTGCAAGCTATAATTAAGGAATCCTCTTGCAAACAATTGTTACAACTGTCGGTGTCCCTCACGTGTGCCGTGAATTGACCAATATTTTTTAGATCAATGCGACAATAGACCAAGGCTTTTCAGAGAAAAGTCATTTACACCAGTGTGCGTCATTTAACCAAGGTTTTATTTACCAAATTTAAAAAAGCATTTTTACATCACATACTATCAATATTTAGTTACTCCACAAAACTTATGATGATGATTGTCTCAAGTTTTTTTATCTAGCTAAATTTATTTCGAAATCCGTTATTATGTACTCTGGGTTAAAACAATGTCTAGCCGCAGTTACTGTTGTATTAAACATTGTTAAGTAGTCAATCTCCCCCTTTGCTGGCAGCATTGAGTAAACCAATGGGATGCAGGTTCCCATCCAGATACCGTAATGGCATCGTGTTTTAAAATACGATCGGGATTTGTTTGGTTTTCTTTTAATTGTTGCTTTTTTGCTTTGAAGTTAAAACCAAAATGAATTGTAGTGAACAAAAATTAAATAGCTAACGGATTTTTGCTAATGACTTAAAAAATGCTTTGCATAAAACTTGGTCAAATGACTTAGTTTCCATTGATGTAAATGATCTCGGTCTAAATGATCTTGGTCTAAATGATCTTGGTCTAAATGATCTTGGTCTAAATGATCTTGATGTAAATGACTTATGCAAAAATGACCTTGGTCTAAAGTCAGGGGACCGTCCCTCATACTTGTTTTGAAACAAGATAAAAACTATTTCAATGTATTTTTCAAACCAGCTGTGATTTTAATTTCCGAAGGCATTATCACAAACGTCACGGTTTACCAATATTGATTCAGTTGAAGCATCTGCTTATGATTAAAAACCTTCTGCGCAGATTTATTTTATGCCATGTTTGCCACACCAATACACATATATAGTTTATTCAAAAAGGATTTAATTACTTTGGTTGATTATATTATGGAATAATTACATAAATGTAATATTTCCATTGCGAACTATATATACTCTTCAAATATAAGATTTATTTAATTACTTTTGTATCGTTATCCTTCCAAATTTCCTTTATGACTTACTAATAAATACACAAAAGCACACAAGATATCTTTTTTTGGATGAAATGGATGCCTTTTTGAAGATATTCGTATATTTTGCAGTAATCTGTATCAAAATCTCTTTATGCCCTCTTTACAATCGATTAGCAAGAAAGAATTACGCAAATTTAAATTTCACATCGATATTTATACGATATTTTTGAAAACGAAGGTTTCCAAGATAATCAGGTAGATAAATTGACCTCTAAATTAAACTATAAACAAGGTAGTGCCACAACCAAATTTTCGATAAACTAAAATGTTTAAACACAAAGATTTTAAAAGTAAAAAGGATATCAAAAAGTTTTATTATGCTACTCTTACACAACAAAAGTACGAAACGACTTCACGAATCCTGGATTTTGCACTAATAAATTTGTATAAGATTGCTACCCTCTTACTACACTATATTTTAAGCACTGAGAGTAAAAAAACGGGAAAACTGGGAGGAGAAAGCAATTCTACTTTCACTTGAGCAGTGGATCTCATCGAGTAAACATCTCCGTTTGTCCGTACATTTCACATTTGAAAAAAATATGTTTCAATGCAGAACTATAAGTGTGTGCAAGCAAAACGAGTGTATTTTTTTTAAATTTCAAACTTCATAGTGGATTTTGTTAATGAAACTTTTAGATTCAGTGCTAGTTTAGCACTTTAGTAAGTTAAATAACCAGTTTTTTGTGATTTCTTTGCATTAAAAGTGAATCCTATTTTGAAAGGATATAGGATGAAGAAGCAGTTCGATATAAGTGAAGAAAATAGTGAAAGTGAAGATACAAATAAATCTTTAGCAACGGAACAAAGTTTATTTTATTTTATAAATTCAATGACAGCCCAAAATTCAACGGTCGCAGAAAACTGTTCGACAAGCCGTTTAGTAGGAATTTGTGATGCTTTTGAAGATAGTTCCAATTACTCATCATCACTCATTCTTCCTATTGACATGCGATTCAATTCGGGTCACATCTTATCCATTTCGATGTATACAATATTATGTGTACTATCTGCAGGAGGTAAGCTTATCAATATTTCATTAAATTATTACAAATTTTTTGAACTAAGAAAATTCTTGAAAATAATATATATATTTAGAAATTTAATTACAAACAAACTAAGGTCAAATCTTTATCTTTTTTTAAACAAACCCGTCATTAATTATATTCTGATAAAAATAAGCTGCAATAAAAAAGTTAACCAAATTTGTACAAATTTCACAATTAAAGTGTCTTTTGTTATTAACTTGTAGGAAACATCACTGTTTTCACTGCAATCCTGACGAAAAAACGAACAAGAGTATTCCTGTCAAGAATCGATTTGTTGCTTTTAAACCTCACAATTGCTGATTTGATGGTAAATTGCTTATTAATATTACCAAATTTTCATAAATAATGAACGTTAGTATCGATAACAGTGCGGCAGCTATTTTTATAAGTATACTTTATTAATTTAACTGATTTTCCCCAGGTGACATTTTTCATGATGCCCTTAGAAATTGTTTGGGCTGCTACCGTGGAATGGAAAGGTGGGGATTTTATGTGTCGTACAATGGCGTTCTTTCGTATTTTTGGACTGTACCTCTCAGGATTTGTGTTGGTTTGCCTGGCTATCGATCGGTATGTAAAATTAATTCACAAAACCTTATTTGCAGTAGCTTTTATATCTGTTTCTTAGCGGAAAAAATAGTAATTACAAATTTAGAAGAAACAGTAAAAATCGTAAAACCAAATTCATTAAACTAAATGTTAACAGCTAAATCCAATTTTCTATAAAGCATGCTTGATTGTTGTACTTGAACATTTTTTATAATTTCAAGCGTTTTCAAACGACTTTATGGATACAAGTACAAGACTCTAAATTTACAAAAAAAACACTGCTTTATTTAACTTTAGGTATCAAGCTTGGGTTGAAATATTCACCAGTTATGGCAACATTCTGTTTGAATCGATTATGTATTCTAAGCTTCTTAACTGTGAGAGCTTACTCGTTTATGAGAGGATTAAAATTTATGACGTGAAACGAAATTCGATCAATTTTTTTGTCACGAATGCTAAGTAGCTGTCAGGGGAGACCGATAAAAAATATAATTTTCCTAGCTTTAAGTCTTTCATGCTTGTTTGATTTCTACCCGTTAAAAAATCAAAGCCTTCGAGATAATTTTCCGGAGAATACTTAATATGTTTATATTGAAGTTTTTGTATCTCTTGAAATAATTTAGGTACTGGGCTGTTCGGTACCAACTGCATGGAATGGCTTCTACAAAACGAGCCAAGTGGATGGTATTCTTGGCCTGGTTTCTTTCCTGTTTATGTAGTATTCCACAGGTAATATTTTTTTCCATCTGAATTACGCCCATTTTTTACATTAGCGTTGCAGCTTAGATCCAGTAGTAACGTAGCATGATAGCCAAATATTAACATATAATATATGTAATTTTAGTTTGGGATAAATTATTATTTCCAAAGCAAATGATGTTGAATAATATTTTGGTTAAATGTTAACATATCTTTTGTTGTTATAAAATGTATATAATACTAATCTATATTTTTTCTGGACTATTTTGACATTTTGTCACGGCTCTTAGCTACATTTAATAAAAACAAAGCGAAGCCCACTATGCAAACAACCAAACCCATTTAAGCCCATACTTAACCCAATACTAAACCTTTTAAACCGTCTGACCCCAATACCAAACTATTTAAACCGACTAAACTTAATACATAATACACTTAATCTAAGACTAATTAACGAACTACCAAATAATGTAAACCCACTTTACCTAATAATAAACCCAATAAACCAAAACATCAACCCAATAAATTTAATAATATGCCATATATAACTAATAATAAACCCAATATACCTAGACATCAACCCACTAAACCCAAAAATAAACCCAAAAACCCTAAATATAAACACACTAAACCGAATACTCAACTTTATGCTAACTTTAATGAGGATATATAAAAACAGTTATTTTTTGGCAAAAGGCTACATTTTATTAACGGTTCGTATTCATTTAACGGACTATTTTCATTAAACCGCTCGTGACTCTGGTTCATTCCATAATTTTGGTAAGCGGCCATAAAAGCTTCGCGGTTCGGAATTCTACGGACATCTACTCCAAACAATTAAAAGAACAAAGTGAAAGTGCAAAGAATTAAAAACTTAAGAAGAACGATTTTTACTGCAGATTTAATCAACTTGTTCGAATTTAATTAAGAATAAACAAAGTATCATCATATTTTAATTTACGTACGTCGGACAAACGTTTGCAAACATTGCCTGAACAGTTTTTTAAAATTTATTTTGTAGATCATCATATTTCACGTTGAAAGGCACCCAGTGCACATTTGGTTCACACAATGCGTTACCTACAACATTTTCCCGGGACCTGAGTACGAGCTTTTGTACAACGTATTCGTGATGGTGATGATGTATGCACTGCCATTTGTGATCATTGTCGTGCTTTACGGATCAATTTCTGTAGAGTTAAGGGAACTGGGGATTGCGTCGAAAGGAATCTTCGGAAGTCCAGGTTTGTGTTTTGCTCCTTCTTTTTTTTAAATTTAGCTTAAAACGTTATCCGAATGTAACATTTATAGATGGTTTAAGAAGAACCGGACCAGATATGATTGAACGTGCTAAAGTTAAATCGATTCAAATGGCGTTTGTCATTACAGCAGCTTTTTTAGTATGCTGGACGCCATATTATGTGATGTGTATTTGGTAAGCAGTATTTCAAAAATTAGGATATTTTGATATTCGAAATAGAAAAAAATACTTGAGTGGGCATTTTACTCTGTAAATCCTTTAAAAACTCAAGATACTCTTATCCATGCATAAATATAAATCAGCATTTGCAAATATTTGATTTATTTAGGTACTGGGTTGACCCAGAAACCGCAAAAAATGTTGATCAACGTATACAAAAAGGACTATTCCTATTTGCTTGCACAAACTCCACAGTCAACCCCATTGTTTATGGACTATTTAACGTACAATCAATCTTTGGCAAACGAAACACAGTATGTTCTTCATTAATTCGTTTTTAAAAAACGTTTTATTATCTTAATATTTATTAAATATTAACAATTTTTACAAATTCAATATATGCACTTTAGAGGCAATCGTACCAAATGAGTGTACGTTCAAACAGCCGACGTGTATAAACCTCAGTTTTTTTAAATGCAATAGGTTTTGCAAAATGCAGTAGTGTTTTTGGTTTGTAGTTGGCTTGTTTAATTTGACGGCTTTTGTTTGGTTCAACGTTATTTTTCCCTGAAGAAAATACATAATTATACGGAATATCATCAATTAAGCAGCTTTATGATGTAATACACTGGCATTCAGGTAAACTCATTTACTAACTTATTCATATCAACCTACGTTTTCGAAAAAAAGTATAAAAGACGGCTACATGATCCATATTTTGTTTCCAAGGTCAGTTATATTTGTCGTTTAAAATACGCAATGTCATTAAAATAAGGCATTAAAAATTGTGTTACTCAAAATTATATTGGAAGCGTATACGATAATTCTACTCAAACGTCGTCTATTTTCGTATTTTATGCCCATTAATTTTCCTCATTCTACTTGATTCCAACTCAACAAAAAACGACATATACTGATATACTGGATTAGTTTAAATTAGAGACTAACAGCTTACATACATGATAGAGTATTTTTGCTTTGGATTTTTTTTCCAGAATAGCTATTCAGTGAGTGAAGGAAGGTCTTTTCATTGTCACGTTACTTCCACTGCTGAGCAAAACGCAAAATATAAATGTGCACTTCAGCCCATACAGAGAATCTGTTGGTAAAACATACAATATATTTATTATCCATATCAAGTTGAAATGATCAAAAAGTTTGAATTGGTGTTGAATTTGTTTGTTTTATGCACGTCAACAATATAATTTAGGACTGAAGTCTACCACCGTAGTTTTCGCGTTTTAAATGGTTAACAAATTTTGACAGAGAATAAGTTAAATGCTTAGGTAAAGAAAACGTTTTTGTGAGTACATCAATAATAATTTTAATAAAATAAATTTAATTTTAAATTTATGTTAAACGTTGTCTTGCATTCGGATGGATATGTTATGTTATCGAATATATTACCAAATCATTCTTGATATTATAATAAATACTATATATATATTTTACTTTCAATCACAAGAAAACATCTCGTTATAGCATTTTATTTTGTGCATATTTCATCAAAACTTTCACTTGAAAATAAATTTCTGCTCGGGTTCAAATCAGAAAATTATTCATAACAAACACTTAAATGGAAAACTTTTGAAGGACCCTCATTAGACTAAAAGGAAATAAACCACATTTAGAAAAAAGCTTCAGTTGGCTAAGTTTGGTATAAAGACAGCTTGTTCACATTCTCTAAACCAAACATTGGAGTTTGAAGGACACAGCTTAGTTCGAAATTTAATTATGATTAAATTAAACTGAAAGAAATGATCATAAATATTGTTGCCTAAAAAAACTACTTGCACTTTTACCACTAGCTTTGGTTGGAATGAGCTATATAGGAAATAGCTTTGGTCCACTGGCTGAGTATTTGTTGAATAAATTTCCTTGAAATCATTCCGACGATTGCAAAGAAATTCTCTAGATTTCGCCAAGCCCCTTAATAAAAAAAACTGCATCTCGAATTCTCAATAGTCAGAACTGAATATTAGCCAATTGAATGCATGTTGCGGAACGACTCTACCTTGAAAAAACTTATGCATATGTTGTATATGCAAATGGTTTAAAAACCAATATATCATTATGTCACTTAAATAGGGCAAACGGCAGTCAAAAAACCAATATCATACTTACAAGTTGGGTGTTTGAGGACTGTGTCTTATTTATAAAACAATTCCTTGTTAGAATTACATTTTTTAACCTGCCATATTTTAATGGCATAACATTTCTCTACGCTCTAAAAATACTACTTTTCCACTCTATTTTACGTCAGAATTTCTAAAAGTAAAAAAATGGGACTGACTATGCATAATCAGTCATTTTAATGGGAGAGTGAGGTTTATGGAATTTGGTAGACTGGCATGTAGATGATGAGTGAGTAACTGTACCTTACCTTCCATTGTCGTAAGGGAGTTTCGTGCATCTTATTTTCTTACTTTACTTACTTAAGTCATCTAAATGCGTAGTCTGGTTTTTTGTGTAAGTTTTAACTATATTCGTTTGAGAACACTCGTTTGAACACGTTTGAAATAAAACTCAATTCAATTCAATTCTGCCAAATGGAATTTTCACTGCTTCAAGCAATGGCATTGATCAAAAAATCATAGAACCTTAGATTTCGATCTTACGGAAGAGCAATAGGAGTTGGTTCTTGATTGTTTGAAAAGTGATTTTTTCAAAAATTATTTAGCATGCATTCAATTGGATTGGCTACAATTCTTGATAAATTCACGTCGATTGAAGAGGCATTAACTGTTGGGCTAGGAAATAAAAGATGTTCAGGACGACCAAAAAAAACTTTAAGAAAATTATTTTGATGTACATATTTGGAAATAAATTACCGAATACCTCACTCTCCCATTAAAATGACTGAATATGCATAGTCAGGCACATTTTTTTACTTTTAGAAATTCTGACGTAAAATAGAGTGGAAAAGTAGTCTTTCTATTAGGTAGAAAACGTTTTTCCCTATTTTAATTATTATGTGGAAAGTTTCTATTGGAAAATCAGTTTTATGCTTTCATGTAAAAGTTTGTGTAACAAAATTTATGACAGATAACCGTTCAAGTTTTCTGGAGTTCTTTTAAATATTCTATGAAAAAAATCGCAAAAAAATTGATGGGGGACGAGCTCAAGTACATAAAACACATACATATAAAACCAAACCAGGACTCAATTATATGAACTCATAATATAAAAGCAGGTTGATTAGTTTTTTAAAATTAAACTGGCAATTAAAACTTAACAAAGCAAGCGAACGTAGAAACAATTTATCAAATATCAACACAATAATAATTTTTCCACAGACTTCACCAGAGCAAAAAAAAATTGGTTGTTACAGTAGCTTTTGTAGACGTTTTGTGCCCAAATATGTCCTTGGAAATTTTTCCATGGAGTTAACCCGGTAACCGGTATGTGTTGTGTTTAGGATTGATGGCCGCAACGCCAGAAATTTTATATGTAAACAAACTTGTACATTTCTAGCGTCGTCTTATCAAAAAATTAATACATTCCATATCTCGAAAACTATTTGATTTAGGAAGCATCGTTTTTTTTGACAAAGTTTGCCCCCAAAACTCAATTCTATCTATTGGTGCAATATACATTTACGACTATTTACAAAACAGGTAGTCGTTAGTTGGTCGTTACTCAGGTAACGGGCATCCGATTAGCCTCAAAATCAAGTAATTTATTTTGCTGCTATACGAAGTTTCATGTAAATCGATTGAACCGTTTGGAAGATGGAGTACGAACGAACAGACGGATCGACAGACAGACAGACATATTTCTCCTATACTCAAATCGATCAAAGAAAATTTGATCCTAAAACCAAATAAAAATGTGTAATACATAAGTGTAGAATTAATTTTTGAAGCATGTACTATTACAGACATGTAGGATTTCTATAGTTTAAGAACTTTATCACTCATTTACAAAATACGAGTGAAAATATCCCGGCTTTTGCAAGCCGCGTTGCTTCCCATTGTGGGTTTTCCTTTTTTTTCAATATTTGTGTTCAAAAAAAGCATTTGGGTTTTGTACGAATTCTGTTTTTGTGAAGACTTGTATTCATTCTTTGTAGTTTACTAACATAATTTAATTTCATGTTTAATTCCAAAGCTAAAGTGCTTTCACTATTGTACAAACTGTAATTCACAGAATGCACGTGCAAAGTTATGATTACGCTTCTTTTATTAAACCGAACACATTTGGTAAATTTTACTTATACACCTATTAATACTTATACGACAACCGTTGATAATAACTTGGTATTTGTAAACTATTCGTGCGAGCATGCATGTATATTTGTGTGAAGTAAAGTTTATTACATTTATTTTATCAAGTGCAGCCAACTTTTTTATGTTTAGGTAGTTTGCATAAAGGATGACACTCATAAACTCATAAAATTTAATCATAAACAAGTTCAAAACGTGCAGTCATATCATCTCATTTTTGAGATAAGTATTACATTTTTGTAAATTGAAATTCGGTGAACCCTAATAATAGCTTATGTAGAAATTGATGAAATCGGAAAACTTAAACAAGTAGAAAAACTGTGAAATGCAATATTTACAAACCTATCTAAATTAAATCTACGAGCATTGCTGGAAAGTTTTACAATTAAGCTGGACAAAATAAGGCCGAATTGCGAAACAAAGCTTTTTTGAAAGTCAATATGCAACTATTTTCCCACGAATTTTTGTAATTTTTCGAATCTACACACGCGCCAAGTAACAACGCACAAACTAAGCCCTAATGAATCTTGTGAAGCAAGCGGACGGACTACAAGTTCTTTTCAGCTGCTAAACATAAACAAAAAAGTCAATTTTTTGAAACATTTTTTTCACAGTAGTTTTGAGGCGATTTACAGGGTTAAAGGTAACAACAGGTAACCTCCAAATTCCCGGCATTCTTCTGGAGCTACTGGAAAAAAAGGTAAGTAAAAAATAACAATAAAAACCTCGATTTTAAAAAATCGACAATATACTATAGGTATATGAGGAAATGTATATATATATACATAATGCATAATCTATATGCACCATATGGCTATGTCTTTTTTTCTGTTTTTTTTTGAAAATTAGATGGCATCAAACGCCAAAACAAGTCAAGAAGAGGATGAACTTTTACAAGCTCACTCCCCAATTGACCCAAACATCCAAATGGAA
>JAQFZG010003749.1:0-13003 GCA_034695465.1 Entomobrya nicoleti | reverse complement strand
CGCAATGATAGAAATGAGCTTACAAAAGAAACATGAACAGTGAAGCTAGGTTCTTGCTTCGTCGGTCACAGTTACTTCGTTCATTTCATTCGGTAACAAAAATCCAATTGATTGAATACATCACAATATACAAAGTAAACACAATAAGTGAAACTTGGAACTTCCAATAGTTTCCAATGCAAACCAATTGAAAAGTATATTGTTGCAAAAAATGTATGAAAAAGAGATCAAGTTACATCATGTGCAAGTGCAATGCGCATAACGGTGTTGCAAGTTGCAAGTCGCCCCAATAAATGACAACGCTACTTCCCATAATTTGTTAATAGTTAGCATTGTAAATATTTATTGAATGGTGAATATTCAGTAATGACGCAAATAAAAAATAAACTTTTTGTTGGCAAAATTCAGTCCTTTCAAATGCAAATGTACAAAAAGAATTAACCTATGAGGTTATGTAGTCTGAATATTATGCTAGTTTACTAAGTTAGATCATTTGCGAAGTAGCAAATACGTCAGGAAAAAGAAAACAGCACCTATGAAATATTTTTGAAAAATATAAAATTAACAGCAATTCGAATTACAGTAATGCTAAAAACGGGTAAAGCTTATACATAAAACAGAAAAAACAGCTTACTTAAAATCAGCTCTCCCGGATACATGATAACAAGAGCCCACCTGTATCCAACTAACTTGCTAAGCGAATGAACAATCACTGGAAAATTCCCTCCAAAGTTCTCCATGATGAAGAATGCAACCCCGAATGCAGTTGAGCGTATGGACGGAGGTGTTATCTAGGGAATTCCAATGAAGACATGTTTAAAGAATTTGATTTGACATATGCGTAGTATTTTTTTAGATTCATTTTTTGCAGCTCTTACCTCTACCAGAATTGTAAACATTGCACCAAACCACATTGCACCTGTAAGTGAGAATTTTGTTTTGATTGTATATTTTTAGCATATATACATTCACATATGGAGAATAATGACAGTACAAGAAAAAAATCGCAATAAAAATAACATACCAAATAAGTAACCAATTGCTTGTGGAACAAATACCCATGGTGGATCCATGTAAAACATCGCAATGCTAAATGGTGTAGCGATTAACTATAAAAAATCAAATTTTTAAATGTAAATATTTCTTAGCCATGTCGTATTAAAGTCTAGTAGGATTACCAACACATTTTTTAATTGGCGAAAATTACTTACCTGACCAACTGCCAATACTATAGCTCTGGATCTTACTCCCATCCTTTTCACCAATTTGTCCGATGACACGCCACCCAAAATGCTACCCAAGACTCCGCCAACACTGTAAATTAAAGTTAGCCACCATCCGACATCATATCCTGGATAATACACTTGGAAGAAGAGGGCCGAATTGTATCTCAGGGTATACCCAGCTAAAAATGCATAATATTTTTTATGAATTTTGTGATCATTCTAAAAAAAAATTTGTCTTTACTTTTCTGAATTAATTTTACCTGATCTTCTAAGACAAGCGGCTAAAATAAGGTAAAGCGTCACAAAACGGAAACACTGTTTCCAGTCCGATGGCGGCTCTCCTGATGAACCCTCAACTTGTTCTCTGTTGTTGCTGATAAGAGATTCCATGTCATCAGAATGGCCATTTCCTACGCCATCAGGATGAATGGAATATGAGCTGACTGCTTCATAAGCGTTATAACTCGATTCTTTAGCAGCTTTCTCCTCCTCTGGATTTTCCGTTGGTTTGGGTATGGGATCGGCGACCGACATGATGAGTAGAAACGCTATAAATATTCCAGGAAGTCCGGAAATCATGAAAGTTGATCTCCATCCCTAAAATACATGCATATATTTTTTAATTCACAAATTTAAAATACTTGTTTCTGCACACCTGCAAAATTTATTTACCTCATCAAACAAGTTGAGCTCTGTGACGTATGTTCCAACAGCGTATGACACACCATAACCTGTAATGGATTAAAAGCAAACTGCTAAACATTTTCTTCTAACTATTTTTGGGTGTAATTTGCTATAATTTTATATTGCATACTAACCTATGTACATTCCACAGTTATACAGACTCATGGCAGTTGCCCTATCTTTCTGACTGTACACATCACAAATCATTCCAGCGGCTAGTGGACTGCATCCAGCAACTCTAAAATAATTTTTTTAAATCACATTCTTATTAAGCACAATTTTCCTGTAAAAAGTCAATGATGCATAAAGTCAAAAATTACCCAACGCCTTGAACTATTCTGCATAAAAGTAAATGCCAGAATTGAGTCGTTAGTCCAATACATGCCGTTGAGATACTGAACAAAAGTGTCGCCACAAAAAGGAGGTAAACTCTGTTTAGCTTGTCAGCGGCGATTCCCCACACGATTCCAGCTACAGTGAAAACTGCCATGAAACTCGGACCGGCGAGTATTTGATAAGCCATACCTAAACCATTATAATTCCATTCACAAGCCAAAACTCCAGTTGTTGTTGTGATATTTGTGCATCTAAATTTGCGAAAAGAAAACATTTAAGTATATAATTTATGAGTAGCTATCTGTCAAGCCAAAGTAAACTTACATATCTTCATTTTCTGTGTCTTCACATATTCCAGACCGAATATTTTCCATATGCGGTTTTTCAATGCAGCCTATTTCCCCATAATGAAGATCTTGAGCCACAGGGCGACTTACTACCCCAATCAGGTAATGACCCAGTTCCCCAACGAGATAAATTGCAGCCAGTACAGTTAACATCCACGAGCCTTTCCATTTTTCCCACTTTGATGTGGTGGGCTGAATAATGGGTGCTACTATTTCTTCTGCATTTGGATTGTTATTCATCTAAAAACGATTTAATATCAAAACATAAATTCCACCTTAATCCTAAAACTTGTATGAAAATTGGTTTTTATCACAAACTTTGTAGCAAATGGAATTTCAAGAGCAGGTATGTTTCCTGTCCAAGATAATTGTACAGACTAGTTCAAGAAAGTGTGCTCAGCACAAGAATTTTCAAGGAATGAATGAGTCAACCCTTTTAGGTATAGGTCATGATTAATGATGCACAAGACTTAGATTTCAGACAAAACATCACATTTTGTAAATCAAAATTTACAGGACTGACTGTAATGCGATCAAAAAGTTCATGGAATTTTAGGAGTAAACTTTAATCCTATTAGTGGTAATGTACTCTTGACTAGACGTATCATGAGCATTATGTTGTAAGTCGAAAAACGTTAAAAATACAGTAATGCATGTCACAGCTGCAGTACCAGTGTAGTTTGTATAGCATTTTTACATGCATTACCATCGCCAATGATTACTTTTTTCCATTTCATATAATGATAATATCATTAAATGTTGTGAGTAATGCATGAAGATAAATAATTTATTAAAAATGTAAAAACAGTCAGTATTTGAATGAATACTGAATAAAAAAAACATTGCCTTACGCATATAGGCTAACGGTAATATGTATTTTAATTAATTATCGTGTAGTCCTTTATACCGTTAAAAACTCAGGCTTCCACAATTTCTTCCCGTCCAAAAAATGTCTCAAGTTTCCCTTAAACGTTTCCGAAATAAAAATGAAAGAAAATGGGTTGTAAGAAAATATAGCACTGAAAATCCAAAAAACATGCGGCAGTGATGGAAGATCATGCTGCCAGCACCTCGACAAAAATGAGAAAAAAGCTAACTGCCACTGCGCGGATTCTATTTATACAGACCTGATTTTTGGTGGAGGGTCATCGGTCACCAATTTCTACATAACATGCTTCTTGGTCAATTGGTCATCCTGCTCATTCCATTGAATTGTTAGTATTCGTCTTTCTTGTTGTTATTTTTTGTACTCGACTTTCTTGAGATTTTTGTGGCAATAATATAGCATGATGAAGATACGCACATCGGACGAGAAAGACGAGTGATATCATCATAATGTATATGCAGCCATATAATCATTATCTATGATGTGATGAGTTCTGAGTTTTTCCTGTTTTTAACTTGAAATAATATTGATTTTGTTTTTACTTTTGATTACGCTCCTTTGCCCCCGTTCATAAACATTAATAATTTATTATGTCCAGTCGTAGTACAGAGTATATAAAGGAATTCTTTAATAATTAATAAATCAAGGCAAGGCGTGGAAAAATTATGTTGTAAGCATATCTGAGGATTGGATGTATACATAGGATCTGTTGTCATTCATAATAAAAATTCACAACAATAAAAAGCATCTTGCACAGAAATAAGGCACCTTTTCATTTTCAACCAATTATCATTGTGAATTTGGACACAAAGTTTAATCGACATTCTTTTGGAAATGGTTTTGGATAGTGTGTACTTGTACGTATACGTATTGATTTATTTTCATTATCCCCATTAGACCTGTCTCTATCTATCAATTTGTCTTTATTTTTGGAATAGAATTAAAATCTTTGTTAGTATAGCATAGCATAGTGCTCCTCCAAAGAAGTCAGAGTATGCAAATATTGTGAAAGGTTTTAGGAATATCCCTGCCTTGTAATATTGCGGTCGTTGTTCTCAAAAAAGTTTAATGTTGGAAGGAGTTCGTAGATTTTGTTTGATATGATATGATCCAGAAAATACTGGGTTGGAGGTCTCACATAAAAACCGTAGATCATTCATGACAAACGTCACATAATTTGACATAATTGTCAATTTTGACATGGTATGATATTTTTATATTTACGAAAGATTATGATAGAACCTGATTTGATTATACAAAGTATGATTAACATTCAAACTTTTCCATGCAAGTTCACATCTATTTTAAGTTAAAAGCCAGTACTAGTGAACTTTCTTAATCCAAGTTTCTAATTTTCGGGAATAATTTATTGGCACTTGGCGCCATACCTATATCGTATTTTTAGGTAGCCGGCAAAGCCGGTAGCGTTTCACTACGTAACAGTATGTTTTAAGCATTTTCCTGTAGGCATTTTACAATATGAAGGACAAATTAAGCAAATTAATTAATCTTTCGACAAAGTAAATTAAGCACACAAAAACGCAGAAGATTTTCTTCAATCGTTTCTTTATGAAATTGCTTCTGGTTATGCTGACGTAACGATCGGCTTTGCGTTTTGTTAAACGCATTTCATTTGAAAGTTATGCTTGTTTGAACCAACTTCCACCAATGGCACACATTTTTGGGCACCATACATATTTTAGTTAATGATCTCTTTATTTGACCTTAAAGATCTGAAACGAAAATTTGTGTATGTAGTGTACTTGATAACTTTTATGATGATGATAAAAGTATAATGTTAAACACGATAGACGTTTTATTTATTTTTATTTATCGTTTTGCACATTTTAATGCTGGTTATTAATAACATAATGCAAGAATACTATACTGATTCCTACAACTTCCATAATATTATGTATCAAGCAACTGTACGAACTTTGGATGGATTTCTACCGCGTGACGTACTGATTCTGTATACAAGGATCACTAAAGTTCGCAGCCATGCAAAAACTCACAAAAAGACTTTCATTTACTCCTACGCAGAAAATTTTAAGATTGAGTTCATAATGCGAGATTTGTTGTTATTACTGAAATACGATCAGAGATCTCATTCAATAATTAAGTTTTATTCGAAAAAACAAAAGTTATATTACATGTATAATTAATACAAACGAAATAATATATTCGGAAACGCCTGTAATTCATCATCTGAAAAGGTCATTTTTGCGTTAAATGATTCACATGTATTCACCTAATTATGAACTCTAATTTTATTCTTACTACACATTTACTTTTTACTTGATACTTTAGCCATTCTTGAGATAGAGCTAGGCACGTTAAAAGTTTGTTCTTTTGGTTTTGCAAGAACATCATCAGATATAGGTTTAATTATTTGTCCTAAACGAGTAATAACTTTGGGAGCGGTAAGAGATTTAACTACGCTCTCAGGCATCCACGTTCTACCGATTGGAGCTCGTACAATTTTCTCAAAATCCTTTACTCTTGTAAATGGGAATGGTACTTCCTTCACCTGAAATAGTAAATACAGTATTTTAAGACACTTTAGTCAATAAATCACAGAAAACACTAAAAACAATTCATAATCTGTAAATGCTTACCTGATGAGCTCGGACTTTATCATCGACAGCTTCATTTATAATTACATGCGAGGCACGAGCATCTTTACGTGGCGGCCCTTTCTTCGCTTTTTTGACAAATCTTTTCTTCTTCGTCGGATTTGCAACAATGTCTTTCCCAGTCCACGAGCCCCAACCCGGAAGAAAATTGTCTAAGTCTTGTGGTTGCGATTCGTCTACAGTTTCTTTCTTTCGTTTCTGAAATTCGTTTACTACATCGTCATCCTCAAATGCCTCCGCAATCAAATTTCTCTGGCCAGTCTCATCGTCAGAGTCCTCCGATTCTTCCAATAAATCAACTACTTTCGAATTTTCCGCATTGAATTGAGGGACTATACTTGAATTGGACTTTGTGATTTTTAAGAATTTATCTGGATCGACCTCCAAAGATACTTTTGTAGCACCTTTATCATCTTTCCTATTAGGTGGGGCAACTTTCTTGGTAGACTGGCTGGTGAAATCTGTTTCGCCAGTTTCATTTACACTTTCGGTATTGATCTCTTCTTCATTTACTATTACTTCTCTGAATTCATCTGCATCTCCATCAGTATTACGATTTGCTTTCTTCAACTTTCCTTCGTCATTTTCTGATTCATTTTCTTCAGACTCAGAACCAGAACCAGATTCTTCACTACTCTCAACACCATCATCACCTTCCTTAGTGGAATCCTTTTGTTTCTTTTGCATTTGAAGATTGTACTCCTCCCAAAACTTTTTATATCCGGTATAGTACATCTGAAGTTTCTCATTTTCTTGAAGTGACGGTTTCAGCATCCACGGATTTTCAACGGACGATTTCACAAGTAAGGGTAATTCCATATTATCATCATCTTCAGAATCACTGGATTCCTGTAACGAATAATCAAGATAAAACAAAGCATGAATACATTTGCATTTGTACGTCGAAGAAAAAAGCTTAAACCGAAAAATACATTTGTATACGAGAAAATAGAGCAACCAAAATTATTACCTGAACTTTCTGGGTCAAGTCCCTGCTAATTTTCAACTGTTCCGAAAGTGCCATTCTACTGTCCTTATCATACTTTGCTCTGGCTGCTTGCATTTTCGCCCACTTACTCGTATTTCTATGCTTTAGACTCATGCGCTCTTGAACACGAGCTCTCTCCAATTCTTCTAATTTAACCATTGCTGCTTCCGGATCTTTCTTTTGAAGCTCCTCAAATTCCTTCATTTGTAGCTTTATCTTCGATTTTCTCAACAGACGATGGTATTTCTTACTTTTGATTTTATTTTGTCGTTTAGCCTTAGACATTGCGTAAGATTGTAATGCCCTAAGTTTAGCCATTTCACTGTGTGTCGCCATTGCTTCTTCAACAGATAGTAAGTACGACTCCATATCAGTTTTGTCGGGATCCTTGGACATTTCCGCTTTCTTCCTTTGAACGTAATCTTCCCCATAAAGTACTTTAGCAATTTCCTCTTCCAGTGGGGTAACAGGCTACATAATGAAATATAAAATTTTAGATATCATATGCTGTCATGTCTTTTTCGAACAATTTTAATTACTTATCAGAATGACGAAGACTCACCATGAATTCAGTACCATCCTTATTTCTTTGAGGCTTTTTAAAGGCTTTCTTGTCCTCACTTAATGGAAACACTAGCTGTTCAGCCGCTCGGTTGTGGTACACGACCGAGTTCCATTTACTGACCTCTTCTTTCGCATGGTCGTACAATACAGTACGCTTCACCTGATACGGAAAATCGTATTTTTTATTAATATGTATTCAATTTATGATTTCCATTTCCTAATTTATGCATTTTGCAATTTGCAAACCTTTTCAGAGGTAATCCTTTCAGCTGGAGCATCAAGGGTTTTTATTCGCCTATTCCTTGCAGTTTTTTCATTATCTGTCGCTGCTTGAAGTTTGGTGACTTTCTCCACCGTTTTCGTATCCCCGACTTCCTTCACCGATTCCAAAAATTTGTTCATGCCTCCTTCGTCCACCATGACACGCCTCTTTACCGTACCAAACTCTTCAACATTCTTGGCAGCCTCTTTACGCTTCATAGGAAATCTAAAATAAATAGAACAAAAATGCGACGTTTTTATTGTAGACTTCAACTGCAATAACTGTCAACTGTAAAAGGTGATATCGTATATAAATGGCTGATCTTATACCTTTTTGTGGGAATAATTTCTCGGACTGTTTGCATTAAGTCAAGGGTTTTTAAATCCCCAATTTCCTCATCCGACAAATTTTGCCCGAGAGTTTTAGTTGGATCCTCGTCGACATCACTTTCATCATCGAAATTAAAGTTCCTGTCAAATAAAAAATAAGAGATTTCCATCATACGTAAGTCAAGTAATTATTTAGGGTTTCTCATGAAGTGGAAGTGACATGACTTCGACTTGACACAAATACAAAAAAATACAACTACAAAAAACTTACGTGGAATCGTGTGAAGGCGCATTATCATCGTTATTGTCACTATCACTGTTGTCTACCAGGTTATCAACACTGGACAATTCCATTGTAGTATTTTCATCCTCGTCATCTTCAACAATCCACTGCTGAGTAGCACCTTTAGGTCCATGTCTTTTAGGTTTGGTTTCAGGTTTACTGGCTTTCAACGTTTTCTTTAACTTTTGATTTGTCTTATCTCCTTTCTTCTTCAATCCTTTCCCTTCTTTACCAACTTTCCGTTTGACCCCCATCTCAAACTTTTTTCCGTTCTTCATACTTTGTCAACTTTGAATTAATGCTGAAAAACTACTTCACAATCAACTTGATTACTTTCACTGTTACATTAGAATCTCTGTCAAACCAAAACCTTGTACTGAACTAAAGGTTTTCCTATTACTTGAGTACTAAAATGTCCGTCAATAAATTATGTTAAATAGTAAAAAACTAAAAACGTACAAATTGATAATCAACAAATCAAAACATTCAAATGAACACATGCACTTGAACAAAAATTGTGTGATTGTGTCAAGCTTGCAAAGCAAAAGCACTGTTCTGTGTACAAGCACATGGTGAAATCAGATTGGCCGGCAGAATGAGAGCATATGCTTTGGGGGATAACAATAATAGTGGGAGCTTTGAGATGCATGTAAAATGCAAATAGTCAAATGACAAAATGTACATACACACAATAACAAGTCTACAGTCTACATGTAAAGTCAGCCAAGTCAGCTGTGTTTTGTTAGTCAGTTTATCACCAATTAATTTACTTGAACCACATGCCACTAATTGAACTATAACTATAAATTATAGAATTATTCGATAGAACGCTCGAAACTTGCATTTCATGTTTACTGCTCATATTTGTAGTATATTTTATACTTTGTGAAAGTGTCTGTGGTATTTTTGTTTTGATTTTGACCATCGTTATACTTTTAGCGTTGATAAAAAAAAGGTCCCAGGCCAAATTTAAGTTGTGCAGGTCTAGTTTATAATATCAAATTTTTAAAGAAATGGCTGCGCTGGGATTAGTAGCCTATGATGGAAGTGGAAGCAGCAGTGAGGATGAAGATGAGCCAATGCCTTCAAGTAACGCTGCTGCATCGACATCATCTTCGTCGACCACCCAAGTTCAAGGGAGTCAGAAAACAGCGGTTGTAAATGGATCTTCCTCGTCCACCTCAAGTTCCATTAAACCTTCGGTGATATTTTCAAGATTTATTGATGATGAGGAGGATGACGTAGCGAATGCAAATGATATTGAAGGAAGCGATGATGAATTGGGTCAGTCAGGGGTCAACCCAATGTGGTCTAAATTATTACCCGAACCGAAGAAAGCACCTGTGGAGGTTGTAGAAGAGGAAGAGGACATAGAGATTGGTCCAATTCCACCTAAGAAAACTTATGGTGATGAAGAACTACCACAACCACCTAAACCATCTACAATACCATCTTTAAGCTCGACGAAATTTAAAGGAAAAGTCCGTATTTCGATACCTTTTCTGAATTCGGTAAGTTTATAAGAATTATTTTGTTAATTAAGAAACATTACTCTTGTGCAAAATAATTTAGTAAAACGTTATCTTGTTTGAATATTTTAGCTGGAAGATGAGCCTTCCGACGACACAGAAAAGCGAAAAATCATGCAGCCGGCACAGGTAAGAAATGCATAAATATATTTTTAATCTCTACGCTTGTTGTTGGTTTTCTTTTAAAAATGGAAATAATTTCTTAATTTTTTTACAGAAAGGATCTGGCCTTTTCGCATTGCTACCACAGCCTAAGAATTCCTTTGGAGTTAGAGCCGTGGATTCCAATATGTTTCTTAAAAAGAATGTCCCTCAAAGCAAGCCTCAAGCGGATGCAAACGACAAAACCTCCGATCCCCAGCCGCAAACTTCACGCCCCAGCTCGTCAGTGAATAGACTAATACCTGACGCAGTTAAAAACAAGCTGAAGAGACCAGCACCTAGTAAATTGGACGAAATCAAAGCTAAATTAAACAAAGCAGGGTCTTCATTAAGCAGTGTTCGTAAATACGCCAAGGACAGTGATTCAGATGATGACGAAACAGGAGATTTCTTTTCCTTGGATTCTACTGAAACAGTAGATCCAGAGGCTCTTGAGAAATTAAAACTTCCCATGCAAAATTTCGATAGAGTACAACCACCTGCTGCTGTAGCTGAGGACGAAGAAATGGAGACAGAGGATACACAGGGATACGCTGCTGCGTCAACCTCCCGTTCCGAAGATTTGGTAAGAAATTGAATTTATTCGCTTTCGTTTACTCATAGTCCACTTAATGGTCTGAATTTAATGGTTTACTTTCAGATGAAATTCATACAGCCCAAGAGAGGTAAAAAGGAAGACCTGAAAATTATAGACATAAATGCTGATGACCTACGACCAGATAACACGGAGTGGCTGAGGAATATTACAGACGAGGTAAGTCAATTAAACGATGCAAAACATTAAAAATGTGCATTTGAAAATTGTACTTAATTATTGTTTCTTGTATTTTTACAGTCTCAAGCCCCTGTCAGAAAAAGCAAAGGATTGGGAGGAATGGTTAAACGTAAACATCAAATCACTTACTTGGCCTTTGAGGCCAAGGCTCGAGAACAAGAATTGAAAAACCAATGGGCTCAGAATCGTGCAAATAAAATGGCAACAAAGAATAAATACGGTTTTTAAATGAACAGCTACTTCGAAGCCAGCGCATGTTACGATTTTTATAATTTAATGTTAATTTACTTTATTGATAGCCAATAAATTATATAAATAATACTCCGTTTAAATCACAATTCAAAAAATAACAATTTCAAGTTTCCGAAGAAGGTAGTTTTGTTTTTGCATAGACAACGTGAACATTTTGGGGAAAGTGGGATTAGCAGATTGGAAGTGGTGCATACATAATACATGTACATTACTTAATTGAAACTTAACAATGAAACAGAGAATTAATCACACATCACATCAACACCTGACCTATTATAGATTGTAAACTTGTCTTTTTAAAGTTCTTCAGTCTGTTTGGAAAAGTATTGTTTTTTGGCTGTTGGATCCGGAATAATCGTAGAATCCCCAGGTTTCCATCCTGCGGGGCATACCTAGGAGGATAAGATAAGTAAAGATAAGATGTTGGTGGTAGGATAAGTAAAGATAAGTAAGATCTTACTAATTTTTACTCTAATATGCTAATAAGGCACATACCTCTCCGTGAGTATCAGTATACTGGAATGCCTGTACCAAGCGAAGAGTTTCATCTACACTACGACCTACGGGCAGGTCATTCATAGTCATTTGCCTCAATACCCCTTTTCCGTCAATAATAAAAAGTCCTCTACAACAAACAAAAGTAAAGAGTATTAAAAATTGTGTGCTCAATACAATATGCAACTCTTTAATGATCATAAAATTGACAATTACCTCAAGGTATGACCCAAATCTTCCAAATAGACGCCATAATCTTTTGAAATTGTATGAGTGAGATCAGATAACAAAGGAATCTTTAATGGTCCAAGTCCACCTTCTTTTCTTGGGGTATTAATCCATGCCAAATGGGTGTAATGACTATCGACGCTGCAAGCAATCACCTATGAAAAAATATAAAATATTTTCTTTTATTAATATATTTAAAAAGCAAAAGACTTCACAACTGAAACATCTCCCATAACTAAAATCAATTTACCTCAGCATTAAGATTTCTGAACTCTTCAATTCTGTCATTGAAAGCCAAAATTTCAGTGGGACAGACGAAAGTACTGTGTGAACAAATTACAACAGGTTAATTATGGACAAAAATGTCAATTATAATGTCATGCCTCATTTCAAATTATAAATGAGCGAGCATCATAAAGCAAAACTAACTTACAAGTCGAGGGGATAGAAAAAGAAGACTATGTATTTTCCCTTAAAATCTGATAGTTTGACAGGCTGGAAGGAACCATTGATTACTGCAGTTCCCTCGAAATCGGGCGCCGGTTTAGATACTAGAGTTAGAAAAACAAGAGCTTTAAATACGATCTTTAAAAGTATGTGAAAATGTAGCTATTAGCTGTTTCATTGATATTGATATTACATACTCATTGCTTTAGTCCATTGAAGATTGTGTCCAGACGACTTGGCAGTTTCTTGTGGATAAACAGAGCCTCCGGCAAAGGAATAACATTGATTACAGAGAGCCAAACCGCATAATTGAACAATTATTGCTGCACAGGTAATCAAACCCGGAGAATACGAGTAGGGCTTTCCTTTCCCCATTGTAACTGTACAAAAATAAAAATTCAAACGAAAGTTTAAACAATCAGTGTGACATTTATGGAATTCAACAGCACAAGGCAACACAGCTGTCAATCCGGATCGGTCAATAATTACTCGTACACCAGACACCAGAAACATGCAAAAAGAAAGCAAACTACCTCAAATCACAATAAAACTATGTCAATTATCTGCGAATTAA
>JAQFZG010003748.1:0-13004 GCA_034695465.1 Entomobrya nicoleti | reverse complement strand
TATGGGAAAATGACCTACTTAATTCACTCAAGCAAACAATGAGATGATTTTAAGAAAAGAATGATTTGAATAATATTTAAAATGAGTATTAAACTACAAAGGATCTGTTTAGCACCTAAACAATTACATTTACATAAAATATTAAGTTGGATGTTGACTTTGGGTTTATATTATTTACATGGTACATTACATCGAGTTGGATTACTAGCAAAAAATAACATTTGATCGACTAGTCTACTATCAAGTGTATATAATCTTTTCAATAAAAAATCACGCACAAACTTGATTAAAGAGAAAACCAATTTTCCGTTAAGTTGAGAATCGTCGGAAAAAAAAGCTGACACTTCAATTTCATTCTCGGATTTTGAGCAAGTCATTGTAACAATTTTAGTCTCTCTCTCTTCTACAGACGAAAAAAAATATTTTCGGTGAGAAGAGGACTGAAATGGCGTCCTGCACGTCAAACACTCAAGGTTCTTTGAAAATGCTGAATTGTTGTCCCAATAAACGATATTGCTCCAATTTCGTAGTAAACTCAATTCTTGAACGTGCCACTAGACCAAGTAGGCAAAACTTGTTTGTTTCCTCTACAAGTTTGGAGACTACAAACAACGCTCAACCGGAAGACAAGGAGGAGGACACAATGTGGAAAAAATATTTTAGCATCAAATACAGAAGGCGAGGAAGCAGGAAAAATGCTTATAGAACTCATTCCGAAAGTAGCACTGGAAGCAGCAGCGCTAACAGTGCGTACACTGATACGAGTTATTCGATTGTAGTAAGTTAAAATTACTCGCAAACTTAAGTGTTTTTAATCCAAGTATGAGAATCAAATGAATATAAGTTATAAATGAATTCATGTATACAGCGCTCCCCAATGAATATCACATGAAAATGAAATCATCTTATACGCATTTGCTGCACACTTTACGGAAGACCCAATGCAATTTGCATAATATCCAACCGACCTACATACGTACATTACAACATGCTCTAGAGTCCTATTGTTCACACAGCTACTGTTTTTAGTTATCTTTTCAATTCATGAAAACAAAAGAGGTTTGGTTCTGGGAAAATTTCTCTTCCAAATATATCCCTTGTTAGTTGACGTTTCTGTTGCCACTTTTAGTAGATTCACCTGGATTTGGATTTGGATATACTAGAAAACGAACATAGGTATTTACAATAGATAGTACGCTCTCAGAGAAAAGTTGTTGAAATAGGATTTGACTTTACTCCCATTCATTACAATTCATTCCTATCTTGTTTATATTATTATAGTTACTTTCACTTTCAACGTTCCCAAAGAAAACAATGTGTGCACACATATGCGTTTGCTTTGCTGTAAATCCATTCTCTAAAAGCGTGCCAAGCCAAACTGTTTTTCTACTTTTGTTTGGCATTGTCTTCAGTTATTTTTTTGTTTTGTTCCCGTAAAGTGATTCCTGTTTTCTCACTTCAGCACGAAGTATATACACAATACACACATACATACATAATACAAGCATATTTGTGAGCAAAGAACTGAATCTGGAAGCATTTGACATACGACATAGTAAAAGTATTCGTGCCTTCCCAAAAACACATTGCCCGTACTACGCTGCACTTCAAACAAAAACAAGTGACTAACCAACCGACAAAACCTATTGTTGTTTTGCCACTTGATTTGTGTTTCTATCTTGTTATTGCATAACATTACATGATTTTGCTGTTATCCTCAGTGGCTCTTAAGTAGTCCTAAGTGAAGGCTATAATAATGTAATAGCCGAGTTTGTTTTGTTTGGTTGCGCAATACCATGTCTGATGGAGATGGTGAGAGGTAAACACTAAAACAGGATGACACGGACATAGGCACACATCAGCAGCGTCAACAATAGTTAGTAGTCATCATCGCTAGTAGTATGTAAGCGAAATACTTAAATAGAAAACTATCCATTTTCATGATGCCATGTGTGTGATGATGGCTTTCTACTTCCCTGCACACACCCATCTATACATTGGAAAAATGTTTTTTCTCGGACCGTTTCTCTTTTGTAATGTCACGCCGGAGATGGTTGATAGCTTGTTGCATCCTTCCTTCCTTCTACTTTCGTTTTTTCGTGAGTACATTCTACTAACCATTCAAAAATCCAGATAATTTGTAAAAAAATATTGAAAACGGTAGAAAAAGCAATGGAGAAATAGTTGCATCAGAGCAAATAGTAATCGTATTCGTATCTTCAAATACTCCGTTGGGAAACAAGAACATTAGGACACTTACAGGTTTATTGACTGGAAGTACCTTAGAAAATACTCTTATTATCAGATATGTATGCAAAATGAAGCTGTTAAAGGCTCTCTGGTGCTTCATTTGATTTCTTCTCTTGTGTCCAACATCAGCAAATAAGAGGGAAAATCACTGCTTTATCTCAATTCGCTTGCTTTGCTATACACACCTTACGATTAGTCAAGCACTTCAGGCTTGAGAGTCAAACTATAGGCAAATCTACGTAAAAAATGTTTTAATTTTTACGACGTGTGTTTACCTACTAACTTTTCAGTAACCGGGTGAGTGTGAAAATGGGATTTGGCATAATATTGAATATAAAGTTTGCCTGATGCTGAGACCTTTCCACTGGATAAAATTGTGATAATTAAGGATGTCGTTATTGTAGCATTGAGACTTTATCACGGCAATACGTCTGTCGCATGTCTCATAATATGAGAGCTGTGTAGCGTAGCGTAACACATTAAATTAATTACGGATTTATGCTGATTTCATTAACTTCTTTTACGTTCGTTACGCAAATCCAATTAAAGAAGATGTATAGTTTATGTACAAACTTACTGAATAATAGCATATATTACAGATTTAGAGCTAGTTTTTATAGTTTTGTTGCAGGTAATTCTATACATTGTCGTACTATAAAATGTCATACTTTATGGTCTCTGCTTTACGGAAAGGTCCAAACATTAATCTAAACATGACTAAAAGTAATATCCAACTGAATATGAGGAAATAAATTGCAAAAATGACTGTAATTTAGATTAGATAAATTGGAAACATGTAGCAGCTAAAAAGGCTGCTTTTATTACCGTGGTCATAAGTAATATGAGCATTTTGAGCATCCCATACATGTAAATACTTGAGTTGGTTTGTCTGTCTACCCTTTCTCGTTCTATCATTTATAACTTTAGTACTTTAGAAAAATAATCTGGTTGCGCCACTTATATCTAGCTTCTTGCTAAAAGTCTTATTGAATAAAGTCATAGAATATGAAAATATATTCACTCCAAGTCCTCCTCATATTCAATGTATATTGAATGATATTTTTCGAGAAGGGAAAATGATGAATAAGTCATTGTCGTCATTACTAAAACTGCTTGGTCCATAATAAGATGTTCTTCTGTTAGAATTTCCATGATCTGTCTGTATATGGCTCTTTCGTCGTTCTCTAGCCTGGCAAGGGAATTCATGGAAGAAAAGCGGATGTTATTTAAGAGAATATGTAATTTCCCAACTTTTTCAATTCGCATAATGTTAACAGCAAATGATAATACGGTAAAATGGTAAATGGCGCAATAACCGGCCCTCCATCTATTTCCTCTTTTCTCATAGCCAAAGCCAAAGGAGATTATATTTGACAATGTAGAACGCGACGGCTGTGTGCTCACAGTCAGATGAAAGCACAGAAAAAGAAAACGCATTCTTGTTTGCCTATTCGGAGAAAAGAGAACTTGAATCACTAATACTGTAGCTAACCTCTCTGATTCTTTCGCTGATATTTTTACTTGAGTAGTGGAAATAAAAGGCTTTGCATGCATAAAAAATAATATACACACACATTACATGCCCCAGTCCCATTCTCGTACAAAAAAACGAGGATATACCTAAGCTGTATTGTCAAAGAACACGCGGATAAGAAGATGAGAAATGGGCAGTTTTCTGGATGGAGTGGAAAGTCATTCTACTGATGCTCATTCATTCATACGTGGCAAGATGAAGATCAGGATAATGGTGTATGACGAAGGGGAAAACCAACATTCGCCATTTTCTTCATCTTCTCCATTTCCTTCTTGTCGTCGTCTCCGTCGTGTATTTCTTTCTTCCCACTTTTTTTCCCCGAAAGACTTCCAAAGTCATTTCATCGTCTGAGTCTTATATACTGTCAAGAATGGTGTGTGGTGGAGGCCAGGCACCCAGTTCAGCAAAAAAAGCCAAGGAATTCAATAACGAGTACGACAAACAGAAGAAATCGTAAAAAGCTGTGAAAATTCGAATATTGAGCTGATGGTCTCGTTTATTCCGAGAAAAGAATGGTTTTGCGTATGACGTTAGCTCTTATTCCTTCCTGGTGCGGTGCAACAATAACAGACTTAGTACGTTTTTGCACACATTGAATCAAAAAATTCTACTTTTGACCCATTGCATACCAGACAGACCAGACTACCAGATCTCTTAACAATTTAAAATTCTTTTTTTCATCCACTTCTTTTTTCCCCTCCAAACTTGCAGTGAAGATACGTATTACTTTTAGTACAAGTAGACATTCATGAAAAGTAACCAGCAGCACTATAAATATTACAAGAAGCCAAAAGTACTAAAATATACATACTTCAAGATGATATAGACTATACATCTAGCTGAAAACTTGTGGGGAGAAATAAATTTTTATCTATAAATACTTAAGCCATCTTCTTGACCATCACATGCATTTAATACGCACATTTAGTCAGACTTTCTCCCATTCAGTCACATAAAATAATATTGTGTCATATCATAGCCAAATCATAAACTGTTGTACTAAATACACATTTGAGAAAAATGTAAGCAGGGTACATATACTTATTCAGGTTTAAAACATTGAGAAGCCTTTCTTCGTCTCACAATAAATTTAAAATATGTATGCGTTGCGTATCTACATCGGCATAGGGTTCCAAATAGATATTATCTAGAGAAAGTGGTAGTAAATAAATACCCTCTGCTATTTTTTTGGGAGACAGTCATGTGCATTCGTAGTATTCGAGCAAACTAATCAGGGAGAAAAAAATAAGAAGATCAAAAGAAAAGCAGAGTGGTATAGAATTGCTATCAGTATAAGAGAATGAAGTAGGTCGCGGGTCTAGTGTGGTTTAGACAGGCATCAAATACTTCAAGGAATTTCCCATCTCGCGTCGTTTACAACGAAACGTAAAATAAAAGAAGTATTTTTTTTCTTGTTTCAATGCTTTTGCTTTCATTATTCATCCGCATGATGTAAAATGAATATGAAACGAGCTTTATAGCTTTTTGAAGCAATCAAAATCACCCGCTTTATGGTTATTAGGTATTGCACATTCAAGTATAACAATAGATGCTTTGAGTACACGTGCAACTGATGGATTGAATGACTACATATATTCTACATATATAATGTAATGAATGCTGACTAGATATTATAGTTCTGGAGACTTCTTTAAATGTATTCAGTTATTCAAAGTTGCTTAGTCAAGTTAAACTATTACATCAAATCAAACTGTGCATGCTGCTGGTGGCTGGTGGTACTATGTATTTCAGCATATTTCGAATATATTATGTTATAATAATATAAACCTTGATTTCTCATGTCAGCTAGCAATAACATTATAGACAGTAGTTAAGTAAATGTAAAAAAGCATAGTAATTTTAGCTCTCCGCATTTCAACTTTTGAAGGAGACGTGAAAGGCGTAACCTCCCAAAACATTCAATCTGAAAAGAGAAAAAATGGGAAAGGGATTTCAGTAAAAAATTGTTGGTCAACACGCAAAAATAGCAGTTCCGGTTTGATCATTATCAATGGTGAAACGCTGAATAGCTTCTGTATGTAGAAGATTCAGTGCTTATTGCTTTGTTAGGTGAACTTCGTGTATAACTTCACGTTTCGTAATGACCTTTTGTGTGTTGTTACGTGTTGTGGAGACACAAAACTAATAATTCATTTTTTACGGCTATAAATGAAAGAAAACTAGTGCAAGTATCATTTTTATAGGATATAATATGTATATCTCAGTAACCTCAGTTTGTTTGTTTTATGTACTACCAATAACAATTTGCTGTGCAGTTTCTTAGCGCAGTTTTAATGTGTTTTTAAGACTCATAATATGTTTATCCACTTGTAAAAGAACGAAACAAAGGAATACTAACTAGAAGCTATATATAATTCTCTTAAGCATCCATTGCCTTATTCTGCTTCATTGTTTTCACTCCGCTGGAATGGCAGCTGTACATCGTTTCGTTTTCAATGCAAAAGTACTTATTAACAAGTAAATATATGTTGGTTGTGTATTGTATCTTTATTTTTTGTTGTTCCCACTGCACTGTTCATGTTCCCGGTACGTTATTTCTCATAATACTTTATAATGCATGTGGTGTGTGTAAACCAATCCCAGTAATATAACATGAAAATCCCAAAAAATGAGTAAAAAAAAGTGAGAGTAAATATAGGTAGCCCCTGGGACTCGTAAATCACATATCTTGGGGAATGAACAGACTATGTGAATAGGCTGGCTGACTCGCCTAGTATGTACGTCTACATTTAAGTAGTCTGGAGAAAGAAAGGGAGAAAAAAAGTTCACAAAGAGAAATCCCAACTCTTTTCTTCATGCCTTCGTCATATTTATCCCGTCTACTCGTCTGCCTGCATGCCTAGCGGAGGCCTGCTTTTCTTCAATGAAACGTACGTTACGTGTATTGTCTTGAGCCACTGACTGAAGAAGAGTGAAGGAAACAATTCAAAATCATCATCACATGGGAAAAGGTTGAAAAGAAACAAAAAAGGATAATAAAAACCTAAAGAATTGTATGGGAATGGGAGTCGAGTAGGAGTACTTCCAGTATACAACATAAGCTCAGTGGACTTACACACATCCAACTTGATAGGTTGTTCTGCTACCACCAAGAGAAAATATCACAACAAAACGTATTATTGTTATTGCATTTTATGTGCACACACGCATTTATATGTATGCAATATTCTGTTGTTGTGTGTGTGCATTGTTGAAGTGCACATTATTTTCCGCCTCTCCTAGGCCATTATAATGCTTTTCATTTTTTTCCTCTTCGTTCTTTCTCTAAAAAATCCATCTTTCTAGGATGTATGTGCTCTGACATAGTCCATTTTGGATTTTCAGGGATTTTCTTTTTACTTCAACTTGTTTCGAGTTCAATGCATTCCTCAATACTTCCTCATTCGTTTTCACGATTTTTTTTGTGTACTGAAATAGGTCTTGCAACTCCTCCTAACATAAACATAAAAAGAAACATTGCAAGGCATAATAATAAAGAAAAACTGGAGAAAATAGTAGAAAAGGTTTTTTTACAATACTTAATGCTATTGTTGAAATGCTATTGTGCCTGTTTTCTTAATGCAAAGCCATAAAAATCTTTGTATGAGTATGTCCTCGAGTATCACTAGAACAAGTCGTTTTCTGCTTCAGTTTTTTTCCCCATAAGCACTCCATTGTGTTCGCTGTGGGCTTGCTTTGTAATGATAAAATTGTTTAAAATGTTGTCCAATTTACTTCACTTTCTTTTGATTTGAATTTTTTGGTGAAAGTGCTATTCCGACGTGAACTAGAATAATTATGGAAATAAAATTAAAATAAAATGATAAATTGTTGTAAAAAGGGCAATAAAAAGCTGAGATCTTGCAACCAATTTCCTCATCAGAGGAGATGAAAAATACATACTACGTAACAGAAACAAAAAAAATCCAAGTATTTCATCATTCTACTGGAAAATACATCGTTTCAGATTTTTATGACGTTTAAAACGGATACTTGTTCAACTGAACAGAAAGTGTAATCTGGAATGCGCTGAGCTGTGCATGCATCTTGTTTCACTTGAATGTATTTTTTAAAATCATATGATTCATATGAAAAGAAAAGGTGTACTGTTATTTGTCATTCGGGTTTTTCCAAGACTTGTCATTCTTCTCTTATACAGTTGGTTAAATAACGAATTCAGTTTCAAACTTTTTCGACAAATTTTTGTTGTCTAGAATTTTTAGGCTCATTACCTCGACAAAAGACAGCGTTCAGAGATTCATAAGAAATTTATTGTGTAAGATGACAGGTGTACAAAAGAATACGAAAATTTAGGAACAAGAACGTTTAATATTAAAACAAGTGTTTTATTTTACGTAAATGGTCAATTCAACATATTATGTGATTGTTAATACGCATGAATAGAAAAGTTAATGTCAGCGTCCGAGGACAAGTTGAAGAGGCTTAGGAAATTACGTTACGGGGACTTTAGGTCTGTTCTAGTGAGACAGCTAGGAACAATATTTATATGACACTTTTGTGGTTTACTGTGTGAAGTTTTCATGATTTATGGTGCAACTGTACTATCTTGCTAACCATTCGTGGTAATGTACATAGATGCTTGAAGAAAGGACAATGGGACACCAAAATGAGCTAATTTTTTTACTCAAGTATGTATGTTTAAATTGAAAGGTTTTTTTATATGAAAGTAAAAGTCAAATATAGCAAAGCTGTTAAATGCATGCATTCAAAGTAAGAACATGCATTTTTGAATCGAGAACTTGTACTGATACAGGTACATTGTATAAAATGACAGTGAAACTAATTGTAAATTCACTATACTCTTCTGCATGAACATTCATTCTACTTTTTACATTCCTTGGTGTATATTTATATAATGCATCCACTAAACGTACAATGGTAAATGCATACTTTATCATATGATGTCTTAAAATAAATTGCAAAGTTGCCCATTTTTGTGCACAAATTCATCCGTGAACAATTTCATGACAAAAGTGAACAATCGGCTTAGAGTAATGCGTTGTCCTTCACACAGACTTATTTTTATGCTTCAGAACTAGTCGTACAGTAAAGGTTGCTGAAAACCGAGTAGTTTTAAAATTCTTTTTTTTGGGCAGCTCTCTCTCTCTCTTTAGATGCACTTTCAGTATACAGTATATATTGGGAGGAAGCAATAACTTTTTTCCTGGAGAAAAGTGTTCGTCTTCAACTTACATCATATACATACATAGAAAGCTGTACATATAATGCAAGAAGATGGACACTAGGTTGTCAAACGGATGAAAAAAGTGACAAGTAAAAAGTACGTCAAACTTTTGTCATTTGTTATAAGCGGACGTACGACAGAAACACCTTCTCTCCCGCGTGGCTGGATACACAAAATGGTTCTCTGTATGTACAAAACTAAGTTATAAAAACCTGGATGGTAGTCGGTGTAGTAGTAGTAATATGCACTTGCATATGTGTAGTAAGTTTGAAGAAAATAAGGTTCTCATTTCCTTCGTATTTTCTAAAGCGTATTTTTTTCAGGGATTATTTTTTTCAATTTTCAATGATTTGATCATTTCTTGCATAGCAGAAATGTTGTGTGCAAAACGAGCTCACGATCAGTAAGGATATTTGTAGCTCTAAGCGATGAAACGCATATTTGCATTTTTGGTTAGGAAAAGTTTGTCATAATTGTGCCAAGTAATTTCATACACTCTGTTTTACATTTACCACAAAGTAATTTAACTGACTTCTAGAATTCCTAATAAGAAAACTATTTTTTATGAATAGATGTAAGACTTAAAGTTTTCCCTTGAGCTGCTTTATTTCTTTAGTTTAATTTCAATTTCTGCATAAATTATTATTTTTCTTTGCTATTGCTTGATTTCATTCATTGTGACGGCGGCCCGAACAAAATGAGATATTGACATGAATATAAGTTTTTATAATGTATTTTTTCTCTGATTTGTATAATTGCAGTTATCGGAGACTTGCGGGCTGAGCATATCAGAACTGGAGGCTATGGCAGCCCGTCAAGCCCGACAGCTGGAAACTCAGGAACAACTGTTGGCTGCGAAGGCTCAAAGACTGAGGTTCCTCAAATCTGGAGGTGAAGCCGAACGGCTTCAAAGACTTCGAGAGAAAGTTGCCTCACAAGAGGAGCGACTAAGGAAACTACGCGCCTTAAGAGGAAAAGTTCAATCCAATCGGAATGCAAACTCCGTCCTCAGTAAGTCCTCGCAATTTTTTTCGTTAATATTTTAGATTATTATACTTATGCTAAACCAATATCAATGACATATACTTTCTTCGCACATTCATGTATGTTTGATTTAAAAAGTAAGAAAGGATGTTGAATTTGTAAAAGAAATTTGAATTTTAATCATTTTAGTTACTGCTCTCAGATTACTTCATTACGCGAAAAAGTAAAAATAACTTTTGTCAAAATTCAAAATAAAAAAAACTTTACATTAAATATGAACATTCATATGCACAAAATATTTTGTTGATTAAAAAATTCATGGAGGATTCATAGCGCAAAGATGTTTCTGGTTAATGCTTTCACTTTCATCCATGTTAAATAAGTAGCACATACATATGTAGCCTTCATCAAAGTTTTTCACGAATATGTTACCAGAAACTCATTAAGCTTTTTTGAAATTTAAGCTCAGAAATAGTAACAATATAAAAGTTTTTGTATAATGATTTCCTGCCGTCTTCGCTACGTAGAAATGAGCAAGGAGAATGGTACGCAGATCGATTATTATATGCTACAATAATTACCTTAATTACGTTTGGGCGTGATGCGCAATTAAATGTAGTTTAGTTCGACTACACTCTCCCATACACAGACGGAATGTACTTTATGTCCTATGTATGTCGTATGTATAGATATATTCCTTTGCTGACTATTAAAATTCTGCATTGTATCGTTTTTACACGATGTAATTGCTCACAAATTAATCATTAGTCTTTCTCCCTCCAGCAAACTTTGCACACAAAACACAAAATGAAAAAATTCAACGTGGCTCCAACAATCATTTAAGTAATTAATAGCATCGCATTATTGGAAATATGCTCGTCACTAAAATGTAGCGCTGGCGTCAGCATTTCCTTGTCTACTTATTATTTAATCAATGCTTTCAGCATATACGATAAATCTAAAGTAAAACGTGGAGTGATCTTGCAAGTATAGGCTAATTAACTCCTTGACTTTTACATGCTTTTAAAAGCTATTACCATTCCACTATATATAGGAACAACTTAGTTAATGGTCCTCTAAACATAGTCATAAAATTCCAAAAAAACAGCAAAATGTGGCTTGAATTGTTTAACAAGTAAAAGAATTATTGGTGTCAATACTTAAAAACACTACGGTTTTCAGATCACCATCCCTCTATAACAAACGTATGGACTGTAGTCCCTGTTAATCCTTGTGGATTAATTATTGCTGGATACTTTTCTCTCTTTCCCTCTCGTAAAAATTTACTCGAAAGTATCCCAAGCACGTAGGAAATATTAGCAAAGTGCCACCATAGTCGTTATAATTATAATCATCTTTCTCTCAGTTCTCCTCAAACTACTCTTATCCTTCAGTACAACACATAGCTCTAGAAAACTACTAACAGCAGCAATATTAAAACCCAGCTATCCATGTACTAGGTTTGGTTGGAGTAAAGTGGTTGGTATAATAATCTGCAACCCAGCAAATTTTCCGTCCGAGTATTAATGGATTAATAAGAGAAGGAGGAAAAGCTTATGGTTAAAATAGTCGAAAATGATGAGCAAGTAATTTTCAAGAGAGACAGAGCATTAAGTTAATTAGCTAGTCCATTTTGCTGTTGTATAAACAAAAGACAAAATGCACGTATTTATCTAGTTTGTCCCAAAATGGCTGGCTTCGCGACAAGAAACTTGCATAAAGTTGGGACTACTCTCATTCACTGTTGCCTGTTAAGTAAAGTATGTTTCTTTAAGAATCGTGTCATTTAACGTGGACGCACAGGGATTCATTAAGTGCTAGTCACACAATCTGAATGAGTTTCTTTCAGATTCACGTATTTTACCGTATTTTCTTCCATGCTTACTTGATGCGTTGTTGTGCGTAATCCTTGGAAAATATGCATTTTGTCCCAACATTTATATGTTATACTTTGTTAAATTTTTCGCTAGTGAACTATTTTGGTATTATTGTCAGAAAATAGTATGTTATATTTGACGCTTCAGAGAATGCAAAAGTAATTTGCATTTTTAAAGCATCATAATCAAGATAACTTACTCCATGTCTCAAAATATTATAGGCGAAGTTAAACATATGGACTTGCACATTTCTCAGATTGAATTGATGCCATAATTTAAAAGTCGACAAGAGTATAACTTTCTCCAGCAAATGGTCATGCAAATTTCATTCTAGCACCACAAGCACGATTAAAACAAAGACCCCCTTTGGCAAAAGCGTAATTAAGTATAATCGTAATTATCAAGTGACACACAAGTAAGTACATAAAACTAAACTCTAGCGAACCGCTGCTCCTGCGTTAATAGCCCTACAAAAAACGGACTGAGTTGTTTGCAGAAACTCACGCAGTGCTTGGAGGAATTGTACAGACGACAAACATACAATGTAAGGAATGTGTACAGAATTTACGAGAGTAGAAAGTTGAAGGGCGTGACGTGATGTGAACGATGGCAAGAAGCATATCATTTCATTTCAGATAGTGTCAGCTTTTGAGACGTTCAATTAACTTCATGCTTAACATGTCCCATGCCTCAGTGGTCTTTCTCATCATCACCCACAACGTGACTACAACAAGCGAAATGCCGGTATGGTGTATAGCCATTGGCTGGTTGATAGGGTAAATTTCAAGTAATTTAGCAGCTGGACTCACAGCATCACCCTTTCCGCAATGGGCGCAATGTATGTACGTAACAAGCTATATGGACGGACACCTAAACTAGACATGTGTAGTATGTTATGCGTTAAACTTTTATGTACTCGAAGTTTCATTGCGGTTGGTTGGTACTAGAGCAAGTGCAAACTTTCCTACTTCAATTCATTTTCTTCACAACAAGCTTGACTATCTTCCTCACTGTCTCTCTTTCACCCTTAAACTTTCAAGTTTGCTACCCCATCTACAAAGCATTATCGATAGCATGCGGATTCCACGTCGAACAAAGCGATGCGGAAATCCCGTCATGTATTGTGCGTCTAGTATATGCAGCCATATACCAC